>MU764529.1:8035-42521 GCA_026770625.1 Nicotiana glauca | reverse complement strand
TATGACTTTATTTTCATTTTTTTGACTCAAAGAGTCAACAAAGTATGAGCCAAAATGAGAAAATGGAGTGCTTAAGGAAAGATGAAACCATTGTATCTTATCAAGACCTACCTTGATCCAAAAAGCCTTCATTATATCCCAAAAAAGTCCTACATGATTTCAAGTTGAGTGAGCTTACATTAGTGGTGATTTACACGAGGAGCAAGGTTATGGTACTTAGATCCTGACTTGTGACATTCTTTCGAGAGATATGAGAGACCTTTTCACAATCCTTGTTTTGAGCGTTACATTCTAAAGTGAGATTTGCAAACAGAGAGTAAAGGAGGAGGAGTTTTGGATCCACAATGGCCTACGTGAATGAGAGAGCTTACTTGATGAATAAAGTCAACTCTTGATGCTCTAGTGTCACATTAGATCTATTGTACTCAAAAAGTCAAATTATTGCATTGTTGATAATTCATACGTGTTGTGGATAATTATTGGTCCCAATTGATGTGAGATTGATTCACCGTAGGTCAGCTAAAAAATCCTTTTTTCTAGTAGAGGTGGGAGTTTCCCTAATTGCTTGAGGACAAGCAAAAGCTTAAGTTTGAGGGAGTTAATAAGTAGAGTTTTTATCCACTTATTTGCTATCTTTTACTTACGTTTAAGCTCCAAAATTCTTATTGGTATTTCAAAAAACTAATGAAATATTCTTGCTCACAGGAATGTTGCAATATGAGCCAAAAAAATGAAAATAAAGTCATAAAGGAGTCACAAATGGACAAGGATCAAAACAAGGCTAAAAGGCCCACAGTGTGAATTGCACAATACTGTGTACGGCAGCAGAACAAAGAAAGAGCCATGTCACTTTTTCTTCAGATTATGCGGACCGCACCAAATATTGTGCGGCCATAGAAGAGGTGATTCAGAGAGTTGGTTTTGGGAAACCTGAAGATATGCGGACCGCACCATAATTGTGTGGCCGCAGGATGGCAAGTGCGGCCTCACTCAAAACTGTGCGGTCCATAGAAGAGAAGAATCAGATATCTGGGTTCAAGTGCAAAATCAATGGTGCGGACAACACTAAAATTATGCAGCAGACAAAGAAAGAGTGCGGTCGCACTCACAATTATTCGATCCGCATAAGAAGGAGTGCGGCCGCAACCAAGAATTGTGTTGCCGCAAAGATAGAACCTGCCAAGCCAAGCCTATTTTGTGTGGACCGCAAAAATTATTATGCGGACGACAACATTCACAGGGGCATTTTTGTCAGATATTTTCAGCCTAGTATAAATAGAACTTTTTGCCATTTTTAGGAAGTTAAATTTTAGGGAGAGCACCTGAGCTATTTTCTTTACTGTTTTGAATAATTTCGTATATGATTAACTCCTAAACATTAGATTTTCTTTCCCTAATCAATTATTATGCATTCTATCTTAATTTCTTCTTTAATTTATTTATTTTTTATGAGTAGCTAAATTTCTAGCTAGGGTTATGGCCCAACCCTAGTGTGCGTATTTAATGGGTATTTGATTTAGGGCATGTTTGTGATTAGGTTAGTGATATTTAGCCTTGTTCATGCTCGAATTCAAGAATTAACGGTTGCAAAAATTGATTCATACCCAATTAATTTAGTTTCTTCTTGAGAAAGAGAGACTAAGTCTAGGAAAACTGACTAACAAGATATTGGGATGAACTCAAGAAATTGATAGCCCCAATTAAAGGGTCAAATCCACAAATAGTAAGACTCGACTTGAGCATACATCACTTGTTTTGTGCAATACCCATTTGGACTTGAGAAAGCCAAATTGGGCAGAATCACTCAATCTACCAAGAGGTATAGAGTGCGTAATTGTGTGTGATTTCTATATTACAACCACGAGTAATCAAACTTACTCTAGAGTTTATAACCCATTAGGTAACTACCTAGGTTGAATACATGACCCTAATCTTTTATCATTTGAAAAACAACCAAAACCAAAAATATTGTCTCCTAGCTTCATATTTGCAATCAATAGCTTAAAGTAGAAGTAAAAACAACAAACAAGAATGTGGAAGTGTAATTTGAGGCACATCATACAATTGCACTAAATATATAAATAATCCCAATTCTAACTCCTTGAGGATTCGACCGCGACTCACGTTGAGTTTTATTATTGATTCGACCTCCTCACTACATATATTTTTGGTGTGAGTTTGGGCAATATCAGCAAGCTATAAGGAATGGAGATCACAGTACACTTCTAAATTAAATCCATACGGAGGAGAGAAAGAAGGATTGTTTTACTAACATGTTTGCTGATTTTGCAGGTACTTTGGAGGGGAAATGGTACTATGTTTTGGCCAAATCTATTAGGGTGATAATAGTATCTTTGATAATCATTCCCTATAGGTGTAACCACTACTTATTCCAATCCATTATCACTCTCAACAAGCCAAATAAATGACTTCTTTTTAGCTTTTTCATCCTGCCTCACATATATGTCTAGTGTGGTGAAAACTGGAAGGAATACACCATAGAATGCAAACTCCATTTCATTTACCACTTTCTGAGGATCAAAATAGGTAGGATTTACAAGTCTCATCAAGTTAAAATAGCCAGTGACATCCGCCAGAATGTGCTACTACCCAAAATGGACATGGTTGGGCATGGGATTTCACACCCTTGGTCGGATCATCTTCGCAATTGTTGGTAGAGCTCCCTAGTATTTTTTTCATATATTTCACATGAGGAACTTGTCTATAACAGGTTTTTTTCAAGAAGGTTCGACTATGAATATGTTACATGGAAGCAAAGTTGCTTCAATGCCTCTCCTTCCTTTATCTGGCGGTATGTTGTTGAAGGCTTAGCGTGTATTTTTCTCCATAAGAAGCTATTGTCAATCTCAAAAGTCATTGTTAGACATCATATGGAGTTGACATATGATAAGTGCCAAGTGCAAGTGCCCAGAATCAACCTCAAAGAAGGCCGATCTTCTAAGATCAACTTGCAAGTCATTTTTAATTATGTCTGTTCAAACTTAAGGCTTTTAGCTCTCTTTGTACTATCAAAGGGTTGTCTTTCACACCACTTTGATAAGAAGTTCCATTTACTTTCTCTTTTTACGCACTTACATTCCGTGATACCTCCAGACACATATTGTTTAATTTTAATTAAAAACACCACTAGAAAATCAGCCTAGTAGTGTATTTTCTTTAAAAAAAAAACTATAATGATACTTTGAGGTGGTTCTATGTTGTTAACTAGAGGTCAATAAGGGCTATGTGGTTTAAAAAGAAAAAAATGCAAAAGAATAAAAATATGTGTGCAGTGTTCAAGGAGGGTACATTCACTCTATTCTCAAATATTTATCCAGCCCATCCTGAAGCCTGCACTACAACCATTAAAAGGTCCTTTTTGATCTACAACCATTTGTTCCTGAGGTATAAATGAGTTAAAATAAGGGCTACTTGTAGAACTTAGCCTTCTTTCTGACTGAAAGAGTGTTTGATTGTATACCATGTACATATTTGTTTGAGTTGGGGATTTTCTTTGATGTGAGCATGCATGAATTGCAAGATTTAGCATAAGTTAGGCTTCTTGAAGTAGGATAAAAGTGCATATCTTGCTATAGGTATCACTTTATCATTGCTCTTGAGGCTCAAAGCTTTCAAATTGTTAAATGATCTTTGTCTTCAAAGAAGGGTGAATAAAAGAGTTACATATTTTTTATCTAAAGGTAAGTATCATCCATAGTTATTTTTGTTTTGTGATCAGTTATAAGTATATTAGTATTTGGTAGGTTAACTTTTCAGTTGGTTGAGGGCAAGAAAGAGTCTAAGTTGGGGTGTTGTTGTGCCATAGAAATGCGGCACTTCTGATACTAATTACATAGACTTTTGCTCATCTTTTAAAGTATTATAAGTCATTTCTTATATAGTTTTGGTATTTTGCATGAAACTAGACTTGATGAGCCAAGAGTAAGAAAAAGATGAAAACCCCCGTGGCAAGGGAAAAATACGGCAGGTCTGCGACCGCAAAACTGATGTGCAGACCTCACAGAGTGAAACAGACCACCCCAGTTTCTGAGAGTCAAATTTTTGATCCATTGTACGGTCTCAATACTCTTGTGCAGACCATAGTGATCGCACAAATGAAAAATGAGTCCCAGTGAAAATTACTTTGCGGTACGATATGCGGTCACAAAACAAATATGAAGACCACATAACAAAATCTATTTGAAAGAATGGTAGTTTAGTCACACTAACTATTTTCTTCTAGAATTTAGAAATTCCTTAATGAGTGTGCCTAAAGCAATTTGGTTATTTATTGTGGACCGGAAGCAGTAGTGGACAAGTAAAAGTGAACGGAGGGAGAATTTGTCACATTAGAAGTTCAAGGCAAAATAGATTATATTTGTCCTTTTTTACCCTTAGTAGTAATTATCCTTAAAGACAACAAACACCTCAATTATAGATAACTTTATTTAAATACCAAAGAAGAAAGATAAAATTGTAAGACATGAAAAAGGGTAAAATAATCAAAATCTCACACTAATTAATCTTTCTTAAAGGACGTATACAAGAGTCATGACAGATAATATGAGACGGAAGGTGTATACTCTTGCCATTTTGTTTTCTTCTGGTTCTATACTTTCTTACCCAAGAAGTTACTTATTAAACTAATTTTTTTTAGTTTTGACATTTAAATGAAGAGACACATTCAATTGTGCCACATTTCTCTATCACTATTGTAGACATCAAAACTTTAATGGATCAAGATAAATCCTAAATTCAAGATACTACAAGATGATTCTTAAAATTCTTGGAGTTTATTAGGGTTTCTTGAAGGCTACTCTACCGAAACCCTATCTTGTTGGCTACTCTACCCTAACCTTAAATCACTCATATCAAAAGGGTTACACATTCCCTTAACAAAGGCATCTCAACAAAGAAGATCATCTCGAAAATTCCATAAACTCACGAGATATTCACAAAGAGATCAAGAAGTAGCCAGATAATTCTTTGATAATAAAAAACTTCAAGAAGATCCACAACATACTTCATGGATATAAAATAAATACATGAAAGCCCACATCATCCTATGTTCGAGAAAAACACTACTCCAGCGCTCGAATCACGGATATAATCAGGAGAGAAGAATCAACGGACAAACAGAATTGTATCGGCGTCATTGTTGCAACCAAAACACTCACGCAAGTGTACGCGATCGACAAGTAATATAGTAATAAGTAAAGTATCATTCCCACGAGTAATTATGATCAACTTATCGACTGATGTAGACTCAAACAATTATCAATTCAAGCTAAATTATCAAAACATATATAAAGAACCAATTTACAAATGACTTAGTAATTAAACAATAATACAACACAAAATTACTACAACACTTATATAATTTTCTTTTACAAATTTATATAAAAGATATTCCAGGGTCATGGGCTTGCTAGAGATCATGCTACTTTCTTAACTTAAGATTGATTTGTTGAATTATCCGGGTTATTGATTATAGGGTTAATAATAACCATAAGAATCTATCGAGTTCTTATGTGCCTATTCAAGTTAAATTAATACATATATGTCTATGGTATTAATATTAACTTGAATGCATTTACAAATCCTATTTTTCAACAAACAAGTCAATTAAGTATATGTCTATCTTAATCGCGAATCGACCAGGATTCATATCTTGTTCTATTTGATTCTATTTGCAATCAAGAATTTCCTTTTTCAAGTTTAACTCAAGATCCATAAATAGAATTTCACCGTTAGCTACACAGTAAAATAATTAAAAGCAAAATCAAATAAACAACCCTTAACAATAAATTCAAGATCTACAATCTAAGCTTCAAATAACAAGATCATCTAACACCCATGACCCCAGAATATTTGGGTTTTTAGCTACTCATATTCATACAAAAATCAACAATAAAAGTCTTAAACATAATATAAGTAAATACTAGGAGAAGATTTAGAAAAACTCTTTCAATCCTTGCTCCAAGTTGATGTTTCTCTTGATTTTCTTCTCCAAGATGAGTTTTCTCCTCCTTTTCTCTCTAAAATCTGATCTTCCCATCAATAATGGAGTATTTCTCCCTTTTTAAGATGTGTGTGTAGGGGCTTTTTGATAATTATGCCCTTTTGGTTCGAAATAGAACACTTTTGCGATCTGAGCGTCCAGGGGAGGTGGGGCGCTGGCCCTGGCGCGCAAAATAATTACCTACTGGAAATTAGGGCCACAGCGAGCGCCCCACGCTGGTTGTGGCCCTCAAAATTGGCTTTTTGTATTTTTGCTTGGATTTCGCTCTAATTCGCGCTCTTTTGTTCCAAATTGCATCCGAATGATTCCTAAACATAGAAATACCATAATTTAGCACAAATCATCATGTTAAAAATCTTAAATCATCGAAACAAGAGCAAAATGCGAGGCAATATATATCAAAATATACATACTTTATGCCGATTATCAACACCCCAAACTTAAACTCTTGCTCGTCCTCGAGCAATGCACTAAATCAATCCCCCAAAACATGTTTATCACTATGAAAGATCACTTCACAATCAATTCAATCAAACACTCTACCTTTGGATTATGATCGATATCGGCAACTAAGTATGAAAACAGAAATTTCACATTCTTCCCGTTTTCACATTAGACCAAGTATATTCATTACTATTCAACCAACTCAAGAAACCTCTCCACATCCACCTTACCTCAAGAGATGACTCGTTACACTAAGTATCCTCAGCTTACATACTCACCCAACAAAAGAAAATGCACAACATCACCAATCCATCATGAGACCAAGTGCCCTCACCACAAACCAAAGAGTGATATCAAAGTAGTCCACACATTCAAATATGTCATTGAACAAAAATTAAGGACATCACACAATTGAACAATATTCACTCACTCTCACAAAGAATTCATGTGCATCTTGTGGCCGTACCATAAGCTTGCCCGTAGTGTATATCTCTACTAATCTAAGCTAGCCAAATCTAGGATCAATTAGGACTTTTAGTTTGTAATGTAGGCTAAGGGACAGGTAGGATACATTTAGGAATAGTGGCTAACTCTCCTAAGCACTTTTAATACATCACATTTACAATTCAAGCACATACGCTTCTCAACCAAACTTACTATATACACATAGCCCTCTTTTCATTTAAGCATCTCTATGGATTCGCTAGCATGAAAGAAAAAATAATAATATTAGGATGTGTGTATCTTTTCACATTATTTGAACTTTTATTTGCTTTTTATCGCACAATTTTTTTTTACACACACTCCATGCATTGGAGTTCTTAAGATAGTGACTTTTATTTACAATCTTAGTGCACCTTAAGGGTCCTTCCATGGTTCCACTCGAAAGTAACTCCCAATTCTCTCCCCTTACGTCTTTTAGCGACTAAGTGCTTTAGGAGGTAAAGGTTCAACATTCTCAAATCAAAAACAAATTAGGAGCATGGCTTGTAATGTGGGTGCCAAGGAAACGGTCTATAGGCTCAAAGGGATAGCAATGGGAAATTTTTATTTATAAGTAACAAGAACCTTCATGGTCAAGCAAGAAATGCCTACATCATCTCCTAGATTAGCATAACTTAATGATTTAGCGTTGATTAACACACGGGGAAAGTTCTAGACTACACAGGATAGCACAGAGTATCAAAAATCCTTACACACATGGCACTTGACTCACTCACGACGGTTCTATGCAATTCTCAAGTCAAGCAACCTAGCAAGTTGAGAATTTTTAAGCAACAATGCACTAGGTAGCATACAAGTCAATCAACTTAGAAAAAGGGATCAAAGAGTAGGCTACTTATTTTACTTGGGCATTATAATTAAAATATTATATGCAGAAAGACAGAGCGCATGTCATAACTTAAATTTCCAACATCATCCATGTCAATAGGTATTTCAAAGCACCTCTCTCTCCCTTTTCCTACTCCTAAGAAAAAAAATTAAACTAGAATACCCAGTTCGACATACACCCTTGGAAAAGAACCGCGGCACAAAGAAAAACTAAGGAAAAATTATTAAATTAATTGGAATAAAAGAAAATTATTTTCTGATTTTTTTTCGACTTTTTTTTTTATTTCGATATTCGAGCTAAAAATCATCTTACTATCTATTAACATTGTAATCGAACAAAACAAAATAAAAGCAACTTTAACAAACTAAACAAAATCAAACAACTAAAATACGATAAAAATAAGTATATTACAATAGAGGCAATTCACCCCACACTTAAAATCTTGCATTGTCCCTAATGCAAAAGAAAATCAAAATAGATTAGAAAAGATACTCCCTGAGGCCATTGGCCTAAGCATCATCATCTTCAAAGGTTCGCAAATATTCCTCATCATCTGAAGGAACATTGTTCACATCCTCATCCTTGTCGGCTACTAGATGCAACCTCAGGTAGTCCAATGTTTGATCTTTTGCTTGGGCGCCTAGACATTATATCTGCACAACATATGTATTAGCTAAAAAAATTATTTTAAGAGCAGGTGGAGTAAATACCCCATACTTATGTTATTATCATGTTGACACTTAGTATGTATAACAGGGTTTCAGAGTACCCTGTTCTTTAATTAGAATGATATAATGCTTATCGGCCTACCCAACATTAGAGATAATTACTACATTTGTACATAAAGTAAAAATTACAAATTAAGCTAAGAATATAAACAATAAACATAAGAAGAAATTAGTCTATTTTACAAAATTCAAAATTATTATACAAAATATACTACATAGGCATATATACAAATCCTACATAGACAATATACAACATGAATCACTTTTTGCTTCCACCTTCAACTTATGAATTCTACCCCTAACAAGGCATCAAGTATGTCGCTATGCTCCTTTGGTGGGGCTACAAAGATAACCAGGCCAAGTAATAAATTTTTCACTCGGCACTTCTCGGCCTTTGGATGAGGAATGTAATTTTTGCTTTTTGGCACAACAAATTAAAGAATATAGGCACTTTCATCCTCACTCTTTGACTTCCCCATATGCTCAGATGGATCGATTACTATCTTATTATCTAAACACAATGTGGAAAAATAATTGGAATGAGGTCTAATGCACCATAACTCATGAATTTTACTACTATTTACATCCCCATTTATACAAACATTCAATTCTTCTAAAGTAATGTTATCTACTCCCTCACATGACACTAGAGCACTCTTCTTAACATGGACATCCTCAAGAAAAATATGATCTAATGATTGGTATTCTAGTTTTAGCTCTTCTATTTGGTCTAGAAGATTTTTTTCAGCTTCATACAACTCATCATTAAATTGTTGGGCGTTACACGCATCAACCTTTGCACTCAAATCTGAATCCAAGTTATGCACAACCAAGCCAAAATTATCAATTTTTTGTGCAAGCTCATCTCTCTCCTTAGACCAATCTTTCATCAACGTTGTTAGTAAACAACGTCGTTTCGCAGCTTCCCCTAATCGAGAATATCTGTCCCAATACCAACCCTTACTCCCATATTCAAATTCAGATGTCCAAGAGGTGAGGCCATGACTAGCCTAAAAATGCGGGCCATAAAAATCTTTGATCAACCAAGCGTCTTTATCATTAATCTTACCTCCGTATATTTTATCCCCAGATGTCATCCTGAGAGAACTAGAAACATACTAAGAGAAAAATTAAATAGACATAAAAAGAAAATATTTAAAAAAGAGAAGAAAAAAAAACTTGTAAAGATAATAATAAAAGTCTAATCTTGAAGAATAGTTAATTTCTAATTCTCCGGCAACGGCACCAAAAACTTGTTGCGACCAAAACAGTCACGCAAGTGTACGCGATCGACAAGTAATATAGTAATAAGTAAAGTATCATTCCAACGAGGAATTGTGATCAACTTATCAACTGATGTAGACTCAAACAATTATCAATTCAAGCAAAATTATCAAAACATATATAAAGAACCAATTTACAAATGACTTAGCAATTAAACAATAATACAACACAAAATTACTACAACACTTATATAATTTTCTTTTACAAATTTATATAAACGATATTCCAGGGTCATGGGCTTGCTAGAGATCATGCTACTTTCTTAACTTAAGATTGATTTGTTGAATTATCCGGGTTATTGATTATAGGGTTAATAATACCCATAAGAATCTGTCGAGTTCTTATGCGCTTATTCAAGTTAAATTAATACCTATATATCTATGGTATTAATATTAATTTGAATGCATTTACAATTCCTATTTTTCAACCAAACAAGGCAATTAAGTATATGTCTATCTTAATCGCGAATCTGTCACCCGATGCCCAGGATTCAGATCTTGTTCTATTTGATTCTATTTGCAATCAAGAATTTCCTTTTTCAAGTTTAACTCAAGATCCATAAATAGTATTTCACTGTTAGCTACGCAGTAAAATAATTAAAAGTAAAATCAAATAAACAACCCTTAACAATAAATTCAAGATCTACAATCTAAGCTTCAAATGACAAGATCATCTAACACCCATGACCCCAGAATATTTGGGTTTTTAGCTACTCATATTCATACAAAAATCAGCAATAAAAGTCTTAAACATAATATAAGTAAATACTAGGAGAAGATTTAGAAAAACTCTTTCAATCCTTGATCCAAGTTGATGTTCCTCTTGATTTTCTTTTCCAAGATGAGTTTTCTCCTCCTTCTCTCTCTAAAATCTGATCTTCCCATCAGTAATGGAGGTTTCTCCCTTTTTAAGACGTGTGTATAGGGGCTTTTTGACTTATGCCCTTTTTGGTCCGAAATAGAATACTTTTGTGATCCGAGCGTCCAGGGGAGCGTGGGGCACTGGACCTGGTGCTCAAAATAATTAGCTACTGTAAATTGGGCCACAGCGAGCACCTCACGCTGGCTGTGGCCCTCAAAATTGGCTTTTTCGTTTTTGCTCCGATTTCGCTCTAATTCGCGCTCTTTCGTTCCAAATTGCATCTGAATGATTCCTACACATAGAAATACCATAATTTAGCACAAATAATCATGTTAAACATCTCAAATCATCGAAACAAGAGCAAAATGTGAGGCGATATATATCAAAATATACATACTTTATGCCGATTATCAGTCATTTTATCAATAAAACTATGTTTCTTCATATTTATATTGTAGTTGCAATTTATTTTTGTATCACATATAATTTATTGCAAATAAATTGGTACGTCCAATGGGACCAGTTCTGCCCTTCATCTCTTCCTCCTGCAAATCAAAAACTATAACTTCCAAAATTACCTGTTACGATGATCGGGTACTTCAAGTCTCGTCTTTGAGTTTCGGGTCCATTTTGGATAGTAGCACATTCTTGTGGATGTCACTGGCTATTGTAAATTGATGAGACCTGTAAATCCTACATAGTTTAATCCTCGAGAAGCGGTAAATGCAAAGGAGTTTGCATTCTATGGTGTATTCCTTCCCATTTTCTCCACACTATACATATATGTGAGGCAGGATACAAAAGCTAAAAAGCATGCCTTTCTTTGGCTTCTTGAGAGTGTTAATGGATTGGACTAAGTAGTGGTTACACCTATAGGAAATGAGTATCAAAGATACTAATACTACCCTAATAGATTTGGCGAAAACATAGAACCAATCCCCCTCCAAAGTACCTGCAAAATTAGCAAACATGTTAGTAAAACAATCATTCCTTCTCTCCTCCTTATGAATTTGAGTTGGAAGTGTACTGTGATCTCCATTGCTTATGGCTTTTTGATGTCGCTCAAAATCACACCACAAATATATGTAGTGAGGTGGCCAAATCAATAATAAAACCTACTGCTGCTTTGTGATCAGTCAGAAGTAGATTAGTATTTAGTAGGTTAACTTTTTATTTGGTTGAGGGAGAAAGAGTCTAAGTTGTCGGTGTTGATATGCCATAGAAATGCGGCACCTTTGATACTAATTACATATACTTTTGCTCAACTTTTAAAGCATTATAAGTCATTTCTTATATAGTTTTGGTGTTTTGCATGAAACCAGACTTGAAGAGCCAACAATAAGAAAAAGATGAAAAACTCCCATGGAAAGGGAGAAATGCGGCAGGTTTGTGACCGCAAAAGTGATGTGCAGACCGTTGACCCATGGCAGAGTGATGCAGATCATCCCAGTTTCTGAGAGTCAAATTTGTGATCCATTATGTAGTCGCATAACTCTTGTGCGGACCGCATAGAGATCTCATAAATGAAAAAGGAGTCCCAGTGAAAATTACTTTGCGGTTTAATATGCTGTCACGAAACAATTTTGTAGACCGCAAGACCAAAATGCTATGGAAAATAGGAAAACTTTGTGATCAATTATTTGGAAAAAATGAAGATGTGCGGACCGCGAAAGCGTTCTGCGACCCATTCTGCGGTCGCAGGCTTGATCTGGAGGGTCATTTTTTCACTTTTTGACCTCGATTTTTAGACCATTATAAATAAAATTATTAGGGTTTTTGTAGACCATCTTGTCTGGAAAAAAAGGCTATACTTAGAGCATTGAATATACCATTATTTTGGAAGCTTTTGAAGAGAGAAGCTTATCTCCTTTGTAAGCTTTATGACTTTATTTATTTCTTTGTTCTTGGATTCTAGTATGAGTAGCTAACTTTAAGTATTAAGGTTATGGACCCAAAAATGGGTTTAATGTTAATGGGTGTTTACCATTTATATATATATATAATTGTTGGTATCTATTTATTTCTCATGCTTCATTTATTGTTGATGGTTCCAAATATTGACTAGTGCCATTTTACTCTATCTTTCTTGGAAAAGATGGTAAGAGTTTGGTAGAATTGAATAGCAAGAACTCAAGCTTTAAACCTTGTTTAATAGAATCGTATAGGGATAGGTAGTTTCTACCTGGCATAAACCGATTGTTCTTAATTGTAACTCTTTTATATTTGGAAAAATCAGACAAAGAAAATACTATATAATTATTGGAAAATTTTGGCTAGTCATTTAGGAACCTTTTGCATATCAAAAGAACTTCCATTAGAAATATATCATATTAACACTAATAGCATTACATTCCATTGGTGGCGACACAACCTTGGTTTTCTTAATCAAATTAACACATCCTCTTAACAAAATAGTTTTCTTGATAATTCATAATTACAACACTCTTTTTAAACTAATAGTGGAGAATTACGACTTAAATCAAGTTTCACACTATTCAAGTAACCTTTTCACACCTATTCCATATGGGATTTGACCTCAACCTAGTTGGATTATTATATTTGACATCGACCGCCTTACACCATTATTTAGGTGTAATTGGAGTGTATCACGAATCCTCTTCTACGGTCGAAGTCCTACATCTGTAGTATTTACTTAAGTCCCAACCTCCCGCTTCTGCAGTCTTCCTCCATGCACCTGCATTCCCGCTTTTGCGGTCTCCCATCGCAGGTGCGGTCTCGCTTTTTGTGCCAAGCCTTCTGCATCAACGGAAACAACTCCTCCAACCCACTCTCGCATTTGCGCCTTCAAATCCACATCCGCGGCCAGTCTTCTACGGGTGTTAAAGCATAAGACACAACAAAACTTCAGCATTTCCAACACAATAAAAAATGATTTGAAATCAATCTGAAACACAGTCAGGCCCCGGGGAAACCATCCAACCACACCAACCAATCATGAAACATAGCACGTACCTACTCTAGGCCTTAAATCACACCAAACAACATTAAAAAATATGAACTACATCTCAATTCAAGCTTAACAAACTAATGAAGTTTCAACTTCCAAAGTTCATGTCGAACCACATAAAGTTAACTCGGAATGATATCAAATTTTCATACAATTCCTAAACGACAAAATGGACCTATGCTGACTCCCGAAACTACTATCCAAACTTGATATCGATAAAGTCAAATCTCGGTCAAACCTATTGTTGATACCCAATTTTTCCCTATATATTTTCAAAAAATATATATATATAATTATGCCCAAGTGTTTTAATATTTTATCTAATTTCTAAAAGATTTTTAAAATCAATTTATTGCCCATTTTAGCAATATAAAAACAAATAATTATTCCCAAAATTATCATTTTGGTGGATAATTTGTTTTATTTCCCATATTTATACCAAAATATAGTTAAGGTGATTTTTTATATTTTTACAAATTTATTTGGTATTTTAAAAGCTAAATTGCATATAATTTTAATTTTAGCCTATTTTAAGATTAATATCATTTTATAATTATAAATTTTCTTTCTTTTTTTTTAAGCACTCCACTAGGCAAAGCCTAGGGCTAGGTTTTATTTATAAAAAACATAAAAGAAAACAATGTGACAATGTATCCTAATAAGTGTAGCAAATAAAACTTGTACTCTACATATAGCCTATTATCAAAATTGAGTAATGTACTCAAAATTGATATCACATAATGACTATTAAAAATTGCAAAATAAAAACTAGCCCATGAGACATCATATGATGCGTTTCCAGCAGCCCATTCCAAACGAGCCATATAATTTGGCCCAATTAGTGTCGCCCATCTCCAATGATTAATAGCCCATCCTTNAGCCTAGGGCTAGTTTTTATTTATAAAAAACATAAAAGAAAACAATGTGACAATGTATCCTAATAAGTGTAGCAAATAAAACTTGTACTCTACATATAGCCTATTATCAAAATTGAGTAATGTACTCAAAATTGATATCACATAATGACTATTAAAAATTGCAAAATAAAAACTAGCCCATGAGACATCATATGATGCGTTTCCAGCAGCCCATTCCAAACGAGCCATATAATTTGGCCCAATTAGTGTCGCCCATCTCCAATGATTAATAGCCCATCCTTGCTTTTCGTACGTGTTGCATCCGTAGCCACAAATTTCCAGCTCCTTGAATTGCCCATATAGCCACTTGAGAGTGCGGATTACAAATGTCCAGCCCACCGTTTCTTTTAATTTACAGTTATAGCCACAACTAAATTCCCATTCCACTTCCTTGCCTTGCAACTGTAGCCACTTCAATTTCTTCTTTCCCATTATACACGTGTTACCTTGTACTGCAGCATGTGTATGTCTCTTTATTAAACTTAATCTTTCATTTATACTCCCTTCTTTCATTTCTCCATGTCTGCAACTTTCATAGATAGTAACGATTCTCCAGTTATTCACTTCTATGCTCATTTTGTCTTCTTCCTTTTCATGTCCTCTCCACTCTTGATAATTTACTGAATTCCTTGTTTGTAACATCCTGTTTCTGCCTGAATTAAGCTCTTGCATTCTTAGCTGCTTGAATTGCTGTGAAGAACCTTGATTCCCAAGCTCCGTGTGAGATTCCATTGATCAGAGTAGTGCCCTGTGTTGCTTCATTTGGATTGCATGTTACCATTTCCATCAAAATTACAACATTACAGCCCTTGGATACTGCCCTGGAGACAACAACCTTCACTTTTTTATTTTTTTTTTAATGTAGGCCTGACTCCCTGTATGTAATATCATGAATTCCCCCTTGTATTTTGGTAATTGCTTCCACAGGTGCATCATCCAGCTGAGAAGAGATTTCCTCAAGGTGGGAATTTTGCTGTCTGCAGCCTGCGTATCTGAGTGAAACAATAATTTTGCTTGCTTTCTTTTTTATTCTGATGCTTGTATGTTTCTTCTGTGATTTACTGATTTTATGTGTGCTGATTTTGAAATCCTAGGACATAATAGGATGTTAGACAGGTGTAACACCCTTAGAAGTCTTTTTACTAGATCCCACATGAAGATTCACTCCACAGTATTAACATCATTTATGGACTTCCTTGCTACTATACTATGCTCTAGTTTTAATTTTTCCCCAATGGACTGAGTACCTAGTACTAATACCACCACGTGGAGCATCCTTAATACATAGAGTATAGATAGAATACCTGTACCTGCAAAAAAGAAAACATCGTTAGCAAAAACCTGAACCCTTATGTTCTCCTCCATCCAGATTTGAACTTGAGAGTTGTCACAATTAGCTCCTGCTTTTGTGTCTCCACCATAATCCCTTGCTTTTCCTAATTCCTTGAAACCTTGACTCTCAAGTATGGACATTGCATCTTATCTTCATTCACTATCCTCCTACCTTGAGAGTCCAGATCCCAAAATCCATAACATTCAATATGTCCCACATCTACGGCATGATTTGCTAAGTGGTCTGCCAAAGAATTTCCTTCCCTGTATATATGAGTTATTCTGAAATTAACTTCTCCTTTCAATCTCAGAATCTCCTCTACCTGATCAATAATGCACCAAGGAGGCCTCCACGATCCCTTAATTATGTTTTTCATCAGCATTGAATCAGTCTGCATCCATATCTGATTATAATTCATTGTTCTGCACATTTTCAAGGCCTCCACAATTGTTGTTGCTTCAACTTCATTATTTGTTCCTTCATTGATCTCCTTACCTTATGCATATTTGAGGTCCCTTCTTCATCTCTTAAGCAAAAACCTATAGAGCTTCTTCCTGAATTTCCTCTACATGCTCCATCAGTGTTGACCTTGATCCAACCAACATCTGGTAGCTCCCACTTCACCTTCTCATGCTTCAACTTTGGTGTATACTGCTCCAGCATGTACAGAAGATTTGACCACCTGTGAGGAACCTTTAGACCTGGCTTCCTTATCTTAACCAAGTTCTGCAATGTTGTTGAAACTTGGTAGATTACCCTACTTACTGAGACAGCATCCCCATATTTTAAACTATTCCTCCTTTTCCATAGTTCCCAGGTAATACATGCTGGTAATGCCTGCATGATTGGCTTCAATCTAGGTACAACTTGGGCTGTCCAACACCTAGTGATAGCTTGATGCAATGTCAACTCCTGTACTGCAATACCTACTCTAGTTAAGAAATATTTCCACACCATTTTAGCAGCTTTTGATGTAAAGAACAGATGAACAAGGGATTCTTCCTTAGGTTCAGCACAACACCAGCACCTAGATGGCATTTGATATCCTAGTTTCTTCATAAAATCATCAAGAGGCAATTTAGCTTTCCAAACTTTCCACATAAAGAACAAAATTTTGAATGGAAGCCCTTTTACCCATATCATCTTATATGCTACCCTAGGATCTGCTCTTCTTCTCAAGTACTCCCATGCTGTCTTCACTGAAAAGTTTCCTCTAGTTTCAAGCATCCAAAAAGGAATATCAAGGACATATTCCTGGGATGGAGGATTAGTCTTCTCTATTATGTGCATGGCCAGTTCTTCTAGGAGAGTCTGCAGCAACTTATTTGCATCCCATGCTCCGTTGTCCACTAAGTCCCTCACATTGATTATATCTTCATCTATGCCAAAGTTCTGTGGAACTAAAAAATACAAAGCTCCCAAACCAGTCCAATTGTCATACCAAAACATTGAAGATCCCATTTTCACCTTCCAAAAGATCTGATGCTCATTTAAGTCTCTGCATTTAAGCATTTTCCTCCAAACATGAGACCCACTCCTCCATGGCACAACTACTGCATTCAATTTCTTGCAGTACTTCTGGCACATAAAGGAACTCCATAGACTAGGCTTAGTCCTGAAATTCCACCACAGCTTGCAAAAGAGTGCATTGGACACATCATGTAATGACCTGAAACCTATTCCTCCTTCCTCACATGGCATACATAAATTGGTCCATGATGCCCAATGCCTGCTATGACCACCCACAGCACTACTCCAAAAGAATTGTGCAAAGATCTTGTGTAACTTATTTATCACATTGTTAGGAGGATTTACTGCAGACAGCAAGTGTACTGATATGCTTTGCAAAACACTGGAGATCAGCACTTCTCTCCCACCTATAGATAATAGCTTTCCCTTCCATGCCTGTAACTTGTCCATTACCTTTGAAATCATAGGTTGATAGTATGCAAGTTTCCTCCTTGCATAAAAAATACGACACCCCAAATAAGTGAAGGGAAACTCTTGCCTCCCAAAGCCAGTTACCCTTTCAACCTTTCTAACAACCTCCAAATCTATTAAGTGGTGCATGTATACTGCTGATTTACTTCTGTTAATCAACTGTCCTGAAGAAGCTTCATATAAGTAGAGAATTTCCATCACCAACGTCAAGGATGTAGCATCTGATGAACAAAAGATGATGGTATCATCTGCATAGGCTAGGTGATTAATTTTTGGACTCCATTTGGTAAGTCCAAAGCCACAAAAATATATGTTTAGGTGCAGTGACTTTATGCCCTTTGACAGTGCTTTAACAGCCAAGATAAACAAAGTTGGAGATAGGGGATCTCCTTGTTTAACACCTCTAGAAGATTGAAAAAACCCATGTGGTTGGCCATTAACCAATACTGAATACCAGTTATTGCCCACCAAATCAAAGATCATACCAATGCATCTTTCACAGAAACCAAATTTCCTCATCATCTTGGTTAAGAACAACCATGATACCCTGTCATATGCCTTTGTCATGTCAAGCTTAATCACCACATTTGGCCCAGCCCTTGTTCTAATCCTAATGTCTGTTATAATCTCCTGAGTTAATAGAACATTTTCTACTATACTCCTCCCCTTCACAAATCCTGCTTGTTCTTCTGAAATTAAACCAGGCAATAACTCCACCAACCTTTCATGGATAACTCTTGAAAAAATCTTGTTGATGAAATTATTTAAACTGATTGGTCTCAGATCAGAAAATGTGGTGACCTCTTTCTTTTTTTCCAAAAGTACTAGGTTTGTACGAGTGACATACTTTGGCAACTACTGGCCATTAAAAAATGCTAGCACCATTGCATAAATATCTTCCCCTACAATATCCCAACATGATTGATAAAATGCTCCAGTATATCCATCAGGTCCACTTGTTGATTCCCCATTCAGGCCATTTACTGCATTTTTAAGTTCTTCTCTTGTGGGGATTGCTATCAATTTTTCATTTTTCTCATCTTCTATTAATCTAGGTACATGTTCCATGATATGAAAGACTGATGGGAATCATGATTCTGTGAATTGCTCCTTATAGAAATTAACTGCCTCTTCTGCAATTTGTTTATCTTCTTCCAACCAGCTACCATTAATATCTTTGATCCTCTTTAGTTGTAATCTTTTCCTCCTTCCTCTAACTTGAGCATGAAAGAATTTGGTGTTTCTATCACCATCTTTGAACCATGACATTTCTGCTTTTTGCTTCGAGAACTCCTCCTCTAGTGCTAAATATTTCATCATTTCTGCATGCTCCTTCTTTAATCTTTCTCTATTCATCTGAGTTGGATATGCCTCAAAATGCCTTTCATGTACAAGTACCACTTCTTCTAGGCTAGCAATCTTCTGAAAGATATCACCATATGTTGTTCTGCTCTATGATGATAAGACCTTCTTCAACTTCTTTAATTTGTGGTTGAACAGCACAAATGGATTTGCACAAAAATCTGCCACTGCTTTAAATGATTCATGCTTAGTCCAAAAGTTTAGAAATCTGAATGGTTTCTTGATTGGAGGTGTTTCAATATCACATTTCAGCAGCATGGGACAGTGATCTGATCCATTCTTAGATAAATGAGTAATCTCCAATCCTGGAAAAGTTTCTTGCAGTTCTGCATTCCCCAAACACCTGTCAAGTCTTTTAAATATACAATCATCCTCAGATCTTCCATTCCACCAGGTAAATATTCTCCCTTTGAACCCTAAATCAGACAAGTTACAAGTATTTACACAGTGCCTAAAATCATCTATTTCATTTAGTGATACTAGGAGACCACCAAATTTCTCCTCTTCATCCCAAATGATATTAAAATCTCCCCCCACAAGCCATGGGGAAGTCATATCAGTTGCCATTGAATGCAATGAATCCCATAGCTCTATCTCTCAATATGATCATATTTTGCATAGACCAATATTAGAATCAGTTCTACATGTGTTTCAGTGTGAAATAGTCTCAGAGTCAACTGGTGCACCATGTTGTACATAATTTCCACTTCATATACCTCATCAATAAATTCCCACGTTTTGTTTGATACATTTACTATTGTCTGAGCAAGTCCTATTCTTCTTCTGTATCCTTCCACCTTCTTAGCTTGTTGCATGGGTTCCAATACTCCTATGAATTCAAAATGATGTTGTCTCTGCATAAGAATGAATCTTTCAAAGGCCTACATAGTATTGACAAACCTGACATTCCATATGATTGCATCCATTAGTGGTTAAGAGATTTGGATAGGGCTCTCCTAGTTTGGATTCCACCAGTTGGGACAGGTTGATTTTCTTTATGTTGCTTCTTTTTTCCTTTTGCTGCAGACTTGCCTTGCTCAATTTGTCTGGGTGAAAGATCTCCTTGTTTGGCAATATTGAGAAAGTTTTGTGTTGTGGACTCTTCATCCATATCCTTTCCGGTCAGTTCCTCTCCTTCTATTGTTGTACCCTCTGCAACCCGCACTATATTAGATGTCCTCTGAATTGTTATTATTGCTTTCTTATTAACTCTGTAAGGTGCCAAGGTAACTTCAGTTGCCTCATCAACTTGTTGCTTCTGCTTTGCTGCTATATTTGGACTATCTTTCCTTGGTGACATGCCTACAGGATCTAAGGAAGTTCCTCCTTCAGTTCCTCCTGGATCTATGTTGTTTCCATCTATTTCCTTAGAATTCTCTTGTTCAGCCACATTGCCTTTACTGATCCTCCCCATCTCATTGTTCTCCTTCTGACCATTACTTTCATCTTTTATAGTCTTCTTGTCTTGGTCATATGAATTTTTGGTATCTTTAGCCTTTCCATTGACACTTTGACCTTCTTCATCTATCTTGTCTCCCCCAGTTTCATCCTCACTTTGCATTCCATCAGGAATCAATCCTTCTTCAGGTTCTTCTTCAACTTGTTCAGACCATAATTTACCTCCCTTCCATTTTGCTTTTTCATTGTTTTGAAAAAGTTCAAACTCTGTATCTTGTATGTTATCATTGGCCTTCCCCATTGCAAATGCCAACTCAACTCTAGTATCCTGTGAAGGTATGTCTTGGACTGATGTGTTTGTGGCCACAATATTTTTATTAAAGGCCCTTTGCACCCATGCTGCAATAAATTCTTGGACTTTCTGTTCATACTCCTTCCTTTCCTTGGTCATTGCTTTCTCTTTTTCTGTTGATTTACTCATTTTTGGTGGTGTAACACTAGCAGCTTGTACAGCACCTGTATCTCTCTTTCCTCCATTCATTCCCTTATCACTCCCAGGACCTAGGCTTAAAAACTGGAGCAGTAGGATTTAAAATGCCTTTTGTATTAAGCACTACACTTTGCTCTTTTTGTTCTTCCACTAAAGCTATCTGATTGTTAGCATTTCCTTCACTATTTTCAATCTCCAAAATCTCGAGCATGTTATTTGTTTGTACCTGCTGAGGCACTACTGCATTATGATGTTTTTCAACTAGTACTATTTCTTTACCAGTTTTTGTTCCTTCCATAGCCTACTTTTCTTTGCTATGAACTCTTCTATCTATAACTTCCTTCCACTGAGCACCTACATTGCCAAAAACCTTCCCACTTATTAGGATTATCACAGTAGCATTATTCTTGTCATTCTCCTTATTTTATTGCACCATATTAGGATCAACAGTTTGCTTCTCTTCATTCCTGTTTGCCATAAGTTCAGGATGCATCCTCCAACATTTCATTAAATCATGACCTTGCAACTTGCATTCCTTGCAATATTTAGGGAGATAATCGTATTTAATATTCTCCCACTCAGTCATTATATCCCCTGTACTCTCATTAACAATATCCATTCTGACCTTCTTAGGGAGATCAGCTAACAAGTCCACCAACACTTTCAAACGGGCACAACTAGGTCTTTTTTTATTTACTGTAGCTTGATCAAGATGTTGTGGGATTCCCCCAGCTGAAGCCAATGAAAATAAACACTCTTTAACAAAGTAAGTAGGCAACAAGTTTGGGAATGAAATCCAGGCCATTACCTTGGGTGTCTCCTCTCCAACTTTGAATTTAGAATCATAGATAAAAGTACGCAACTAATATTCCTCTCCATATTTGTCCTTGACATAATACACTCCTTTTGAGGAAAAATTAACATAATCTTGCCATAATGTAAACCTTAACAAAACATGTCTGCCCCTCAAGTATCCAATATTGCATTCACCCATAATTCTACATTGCATTGGGATAATACGACGTAATTCATTCATTTCAGGCCATCCATATGAAAATTTGCACACTACTGCATATTTCAAACCTTTTATAATGTTCATATGTTCAATTTCAGATTCAGTAAAACAAACGAGAGGCAGTCCTTGAAAGAACTTTGCTCACCTAGGCACAATTGGCTCAACAGCTGTTGCATGATCATGCATGGGAGTTTTAGTCGACGTAGGACTCACTGCTTTTGCATAGTTCATCGTTTGCTGATCATTTGGATTTGGTGAAGGCTGGGGATTTGTGTTAGTGGTTATAGGAGGCTGGGCAGTGGTGGGAGGGGGCTGACCAGCCATAGAAACAGGCTGGCCGCCGACCACATTGGCCACGACTGCTGTTCACGATAGTTTCTCTCTCTATAAGCTAAAGTCGCCAGAGCCTCTCTCTCTAGGGTTATCTTTTCTTATATCTTATATAAATTTTCTTTCCAATATTTTTAAATTAATATTTATATATTATTTACTGATATAGTATTTTTAATTTAATTTCAGAATCATTTTTTACTATTTTTTATAAAATAAAAGGAAAAAATATCTATTTAATATGTAGCCCCAATTTATTTCAATTATAGCCAAAATTGACCCTCCAATTTACCCAATCTTAACCACCAATTGGACAAGTCCAATTTCCATTTTAGCCCAACCCCTTAACCTGTTTCCCCGATCCACCCGGTCCTTTCTTTTAATCCAGGTCGTTGATCATTTTGATCAACGACCATGATTACTCCTTACCTTTTTAATTCCCCAAACATACCCTAATCCCCTCATTTCCATCACTCAGCCACCTTCAAACACTCTCCTCTCCCAAAACTCTCTCGAAGGTTCCTCGGAACCCTAATCATCTTTCACCCTTTTCAGCCGCACTTTCACCGGAATCCATGGCTTCTCAGGCCATGGATGGCCTGTACTCACCCGCTCCACTTTTAAACCCTAGGTTTTTGAAATTTCTAGGTCTTCACTTGATGGTTTTCTTTCAAATCTTCTCAGATCCATGGCTTTGAGGCCTCTCCGGCCTCGCTCCGGCGTATCCGAGCATCAGGAGCCGATTTCTGACCTCTCCGACTCATGATCGAACTTTCTTCCAAGCCTTTCTCATTCTAGGGTTTCTCTGAAACCCTAGCTATTTGAGGTTTTTCTCTAGTTGTTATCTTAAATCTATGCTATATTTGTGTTCTACTAGAGTTTTAAAACGTTTTCCCTAATCTTTTCTTTCAAATTTGTTTCTCTTCGATTTAGGGTTTCTGAAAAAGTTTTGAAATGTTTCTCCAACTTTTCTTCTTCTTTTCTTTGTGTGAATCTATCTATGCTCTGTTCTTATGCTCTCTTTTCTACCTTGCATGTCCTTCTCCTGTGTTCTTATGTTTACCTTTTTATGCAGATTCTTCTAGTGTGCTCCGTTCTATCTTTTACTGGCTTCCATATCATGCTTTCACATGTTTATGTTATGTGTTCGTTTATCCCTGTGTTCATTTATTGTATTTTCTACTAAGCTCTTTGTTCTTTATTTGCCTTCTTCTGGACTTTGTTTCAGTTCTTTCTAAACATGTTTCATGTATTGTTTCTTTAAGTTTATACTATCTCTTTGTCTTCTAAACTTGTTTAAGTTCCAAGCTTTTCTTAAAACATGTTCTTTATGCTTCAAATCAGCTTTTGCACTATGTTTGTTTCGAAACTGCTATTTTACCTGTTTGTTTTCTCATGAGTCTCTGAAAGAGACCTCTGAGCCTGTTTCAGTTATTTGTCTTCTCATCTCTACATCTGATTTGAGTTGAAAACCCTAGGATTTAGGGTTTTTGGCGAGATTGATCTTGTGTTTGGACTAGGGTTCTATTATGTAACCCTGGATTCTCTCAAACTAAGTCCGAGTCTATTTACTGAATTTGAGCCTATTTGTTTGTCTGAACTTTTCAATACTAGATTCTTTCTAATTAGGATGATAGTTCTTTCTTGTTTGACATGTCCGCATACTTTTTATATGAGGAATTCTTCCTTCAAAATGGGGTTTTGCCAATTTGTGATTGATTCAGAATTCCTTTTTATAATGTTCGATTAATTGATACTAATTTTCTTTAATTAAACCTTTCTTCACCTTTTCTAGCTGGATTCATTCATACAAAAACTCAATTTCTGATTTTTACTGGCTGTTGATTGATTGCCTTTCCTTATTTGCACAAATAGTGTTGCTATCAAACTCTTTCCTTAAATGGTTTTTGTGTATTTGCCCTTCTTTTACTACTTTGGAAAAGATTTTGATCAAATTCTTTCCTTGTTTATTCTACCCGTTTGAAATCAGAATCCCTTAATTAAAGGGAGACCTTATGTAATTGATTTCAAAACTATTTTCTTACCTTTTTCTTACTTGCTTTCTGCACTATAAAGGGCACGACCTTTCAGCACTTTAAGACACCATGAGTTCAATATTCTAACACACATTACTTACTTTCAATTTCAATACTCTTACACTTCACTCAACACTCTACTATCTCCTGAGATATTCTGACTATTTGCTTGCAATTTGCCTTACAAGACTACTGCTTTTACTTTCTTGTTTCCCTAAAACTGGTATGTTCTAATTTAAGTTTCTTCCTCATCCCTATATGTTTTCTTTACAACTTCTACAATTTTGTCAACTTTGTTGTTTATGTTTAAATATGTTGCTCTCTTTGCATTTGTTGCTGTTGTAAATTCCCGTAACCCCTTTCCCTTCTATGTGTTTGAGTTAAAGTTCAAAGCATGGCAACATCCAAATTGTTGTTCATGCGTGAAATTGATCCTTTAATGGATCCTAACTCCCAAACAATATGGCTAACAGGCTGGTTGGGGTGTGCCAGCACTTCGAATTGTTGGGTATGACTACTAGCTTGCCATGGTCTTCCCCATAATCCCCTCTATTGCACTTGCACTCTCTCTTAGACTCTATGTTTTCCCCCTTCCTATGAGCCTTGCTTTGGGACCGTGAGCTCCCTCTGAACTTGGACATTTGAGGGTTGGCCCTTCCACACTGCACTATAATTAAATTTTGAAATGAATTTGGGTGTAAGCAATGCCCTGAGATAATGAGGATCTTGGGTCTCTGACACACCCAAAAAATGAGAAAGGCTTTGGAATCTGATCTTTGGATATTGGTTTACTTCATGCTTCAGATAGGAAATCTGAATCAGGCTTTCCTTTGTTGTAAATTTTTAGTTTTCGAATGTAATTTTACCTTTCCTTTATTCCTTCTAGGCTGTAATAATTTATAATAACTTATGGGGTTTATAGTGAAAAGGGGAGGGTCACTCATGTGTGCATAAGGGTAGATATCATTTTCATAGGTATTTACTTCAGTAAATCATGTTAAGTTCTGCACTTTTTCATTTTTTGCATAAAGAAACCATGCCCACAAGTTCCGCATTTCATGTAGACATCCTATCTTTAGGTTTCGCACTTCATCATTTTAGAATGGGCCTATAAATCTCTGCACTTCTGCATCTTACAAATCCTACCTATAAGTTCTGCATTTCACACATACATGTCATATCAATAGCTTTTGCATTTCAACATTTATATAGAGAACATGCCTATAGGATTCAGCATTTGGCACCTCATATAGAGAACATGTTTATAAGATTCAGCATTTGGTATCTCATATAGAGAACATGTCTATAGGATTCAGCATTTGGTATCTCATATAGAGAACGTGTCTATAGGATTCTGTATTTTGCCTATCATATAGAGAGTATGTCTATAGGACTTCCTTAATTTTGCATCATCTGTCACTAGGCAAACCTGCTTATAGGTTTAAATAACTAACAGCATTTTAGATACCATGCCTATAGGACTTTTGCACTCTTGTTTCAACTGTAAAAGTTTTAAAATCAATAGCACCTAGAAAGCATGTCTATAGGAGCTATCATCTAAGTCTGAATCGACCATTTGCTCATAAGTTTAAATTAGTAGTAGCAAAGCTTAACATCTACAGAATTTACGTCTTCTGTAATTAACGAGTCTTCTTCTTTCAAGTCAGTATACTTCTTTTTCTGAACTAATGGATATCATGCCTATAGGCGTTTAGCTTAACACTTAGGCAAATCATAAGGTAACTTGTAAATTGAATCAGAGTCTATTAAACTATAACCGGCAGGCAGGCCTGATCCGAGTTTCTTATTTGAAATATGTAATAGATCAGTCTGCCACAGCTCTTAAGTTTAATCAGACCTTAATCAGCATCTGAAAGACATGCTAAAACTATATGCTTCTTTTTGTTTTAAGGAGGTTTGTTTGAGCCTTATTTGTCACTTAAATCATTAGGTGGCGATTCTACAAAATTGTAAACCCAATTCCCAAAAGGAAATGAGTTTTCCATCCAAATGTCATAAACCCGATTTCGTGAGAAAAAGGGGGCATCGACAACATGGCGACTCTGCTGGGGATTGCTTTAAGGATATTACCGTTTCATGCTATTTGTGACTTTATGTTTCTTTATATGTCTTTTTAATTCCTTTAAGTGTTTATTTCCCTCTTCTACTTTGAAACTAACTTGGCTCTTTGTTTCTTTTCTTTAATGCTTTCTTTTTCTGCTTTCCTTTAATATTGTTGTAATTATGAGCAATTATTACTTTATGAACGTGCAAATATATGACAACTTGTTTAATTATTGTAACTACATATTCAACATCATATTCCACTCGTGCCAAACAAAATACCATAGCAATACTTATAATGAGTAGTTGTTTCCTTCCGATATTGTTACCCCATAAATTTGACAAAGGCATATTTATGGTAAAACCAGTCGATCAACGGTGTAGTCGACGGTTCCGTACCTTTCCCTCTTGAGTTGTCCGCTCAAGGGTACCAGTCTAATACCCCATAGAAACCCTAATCTATTTAATTGTGCATGCATCACTGTCAAAACCTAGCCAAGTCAGTTATGTCATCTGTATAATGACTCTTTAAAAATAGCCTTGTCCAAAGTCCACTAGGTTTCCTTGAAACCCAAACGGACATTACCACGTTTTGTAAATTTATTTGGAGAACTAAATGCTTTTCATGCGAATTGTTGATATTTAATAGTCGAGTCTGGCAGGGGTAAGGGTCTAACCCTTCGTCTTGCAGAAAATGAGGCACGAAGTCCCCAGATTCAGCATGGTCACCAACATCCACCCAAAATTGCTAAGCTGGTGGGAAGACCTTCACTCTAGTGATCAGACTCTTGTCCTCAAATATTTTGGAAACTTGCCTTCTCTTCTGGAAATCCAACCCAACAAAAAAATTATTGAAGTTGCCACCCTGTTCTGGGATAGCGATAGGTTTTTGTTTCGCTTCGAGGAGATTGAGATGACACCCCTACTAGAGGAAATAGGAGGACTAGGTGGTATACCATGGGAAACTCTGGGTCTGCTAATGCCAGAGAACCGTAAGGGTCGAGGTTTCATCAAGATGATGGGTCTAAAGAAGAATCCGGATTTAACTTGCCTGAAGGAGTCATACATTCCCTTTGAATATTTGTACGAAAGGTACGGTCATAGCATGTCCTACCGTACTTACCCTGAGGAGTTCGTCCTCACATCATTGGGGCACATCCATAGAAGGGTCTTTGTCTTCATGTTCTACTTCTTGGGGTTGATAGTATTTCCTATGAAGAAGGCTAAGTTCCATACTAGACTAGCCATGGTCACCAAGACTTTAATAGAAGAAATTGGCGGGCAGCCATTTAGCATAGTGCCCGTGATTTTTGCAGAGATGTATCGAGCTTTGGAAAAATGTCAATAGGTAGCCAAGCACTTTAAGGGTTACAACTTACTACTCCAACTCTGGCTCATGGAGCACTTCCAAAGGGTGAATATCGATAGGAGATTCAGCGTAGAGATTGGGATGATCATATTGCCTTCCATTATCCAAGGCGAATGAACTATATACCCAACATGTTTTCTCAGCCAAAGGATGGGTAGAACTGTTTGAAAATCTGAAAGAGGACCAAGTACAATGGATGTTCGAATGGTTCCCTATTGAAGAGTTCATTGCTCGATCTCGGGATGAACCGTTTCTAATACTTACCGGTTTGAGAGGAACTTATACTTATGTCCCTCTCGAGGTTATGAGATAGGCTGGCAGGAAGAAGATTATGCCAAGGGTCGACAAGATGAGTCACTTTCAGGCGAATTTCAGGATGACGATAGCCCTTACAAGTGCCAAGCTCAGCACATGTGTCGTTGCAAACTCGTCCTAGGAAGAGATAGCATCGAGCCGGATAGGTACCATGTTGGTTATACTCCATATTATCCAAGTTTGCTGAAGGATAATCATAATGGTTTGGGTCAACCCAAATTTGTTCGAGGTTATAGGATCATCCACAAAAAGGCTGAAGCACAGGTTAAGTACAACCAATTGCGTAAGAGGATTCGAGAATGCGAAAATGAGCACTGTGAAATTCAATAAGCCAACCAAAACCTGATTGAAGAATGGAAAGACACGGCTGTCAGCACCAACAAACGACTAGGGTACCTAGAGCGGGGGTATAGTAGAGCTGGAAAGGAAATTCATCAGAAGGGTCGAGGACTGCGAGAATGTTGTGGATGGGCACCTAGCCAGAACCTACTTGCTGCTGGGACTTCGTGAGCTGGTACAGCTGTTCGAGATAGCCAAAGATGCCGAGTCTGGGGAAGGTCCCTCTAGGACCAAAGAGATAGGAGTTTTTTCTTTACTTTAAGAATGTAATAAGGCCAATGGCCATTAGTGACATTTTATCTTCTGCTATTTTAGTGTCATTTTGGGATTCGTCTAATTTCTATCAATAAAATAAGGCATTTAGCATTATATGTTCTCCAAATCAATTTGTTGCTAGGCCCACCTCGGGCACAACGAGGCTCCCAAATTAGGACATGATTTATATTCTCGCACTATTAGTTTAAATATCGAAACATCTTTTTCTTATAACCCTCACTAACTTGTTACCTTGCTTTGCTTCTACTTTTGTTTATTCCCCTCCCCAAAGGTTAATTCGTGCACTTTGGCATCGTCATCATATTCCACAAGAATACTAGGGCCCTCCACCTACTCCTCCTCCTAGTCCTATCAAAAACAGGAATAGAAGAAAAATGGAAGATTTGAGCAACACCAGAAAGGAGAATTCAGTTGAACGGGTAGAGGTTACTTAGGGTATTCAGGTTTCCAAGGAAAGTGCCTCCCAGCTCGAGCAAAAGTTGTTGAAATTTCAAGAAGAACTGGACCAAGTTCGGAACTTGGAAAGCTTGTCATTTTTCTTCATCACCCCAGATATCAGTTTCTAAAACACTCAAAACCCCACACCTCTACAAAACATTCCAAAACCACAAAACCACTCTGATCCTAACCACTCCAACACTTTCCACACATCCAACAATACTCTACTGCTTATCCCGAAACCTGTGAACTATGTGGAAACTGTGTTGCATCCTATTCAACCCATTTCAAACACATTCGAGTCTGATGAAAAGGACTCGCTCATCAAGAATCTGGCAGAAGAACTCAAGAAGCAGACTAGCAGAATTCAGGGCGCCGAGGGAAGTAAGGGGATTGAAAGGCTGAATTACGAAGATCTTTGCATTCAACCCAATGTCGAACTGCCCGAGTGGTACAAACCTCCTAAGTTCGAGATGTTTGACGGTACATGGGATCCGAGAATTCATCTGAGAACATACTGCGACAAGCCGGTCGATGTAGGGAAGGATGAAAAGATTCGCGTGAAACTCTTTATGAGGAGTCTGAAGGGAGATGCTCTGTCTTGGTACATCAGCCAAGACCCAAAAAAGTGGTCGAATTGGGTAAGTATGGCGTCTGATTTCATGGACAGGTTTAGGTTCAATACAGAAAATGCGCCAGATATGTTGTATATCATGAATCTAAAGAAGAAACCCACGGAGACATTCCGCGAGTATGCTACTCATTGGAGATTAGAAGCTGCTAAGGTCAGAACGCCTTTAGAAGAAGAACAAATGAACAGGTTTTTCATCCGAGCTCAAGACCCACAGTACTATGAAAGGTTAATACTGATTGAAAGCCATAAATTTTCGGACATCATCAAGCTAGGGAGAGGATCGAGGAAGGTATCAAAAGCGGTATTGTCACGACCCTAGTTCACCAATTGTGAACACTTCATAACGGCACCTAGTCTCTACGACCAGTTAAGCCTAACACATTGTGGAAGTAACAACATTTGCGAAATTTATATTCAAAAGCTAAATAACATGAGTAATGTATACGGTTGCCGCCTGGCACATACACTTTAATACAAAATACTGAAGTAACCTCCAAGACCTAGAAACCCACGGGCAGCACAGGCTATATGAAACCTTACACTGCTCTAGTCACCAGAATAGTCTAATACAAAGAGTGATCGAAATAACATCTAATGACTATGGATAAAATGAGAAGGAGACTTTGCGGATCTGTGGACGTAGCAGATGTATACCTCAAGTCCCCAATACGCTCCCTGACAGCTACTGGCGGTACGCCTGCTCAGAAGCACCTGGATCTGCACATGAAAAACATGCGCAGAAGAGGCGTGAGTACACCACAGCGGTACTCAGTAAGTGCCAAGCCTAACCTCGGTTGGGTAGTGACGAGGAAAGGTCAGGGCCCTACTGAGACAGAAAATAATAAAATAGCAACCATATCGAGTCCTGAAAGCAGTCTTCGGAATATCTGGCTCCCAAATCTTCAACAGATGGTAACCTGAGCGCAAATCAATCTTGGAAAACACCTGTGCGCCCTGAAGCTGATCAAACAGATCATCAATACGAGGTAAAGGATATCGGTTCTTCACTGTAACTTTGTTCAACTGGCGATAATCAATGCACAAATGCATAGAACCGTTCTTCTTCTTCACAAACAAAATAGGGGCTCCCTATGGTGAAACACTAGGTCGAATAAAACCTTTACCCAACAATTCCTGCAACTGATCCTTNGTCGAATAAAACCCTTACCCAACAATTCCTGCAACTGATCCTTCAACTCCTTCAACTCAGGAGGAGCCATGCGATATGGAGGAATGGAGATGGGCTGAGTGCCCGGCAACAGATCAATGCCAAAATCAATATCTCTAACGGGCAGCATGCCCGAAAGATCAGCTGGAAATACATCGGGAAAATCCTGTACCACTGGGACTGAATCAACAGAAAGGGTGTCAACACTGACATCTCTCACATAAGCTAAATAAGCAGCACACTCCTTCTCAGCCATACATTGAGCTTTAAGGAAAGAAATAACCTTGCTGGGAGTATGATCTAAGGTACCATTCCACTCAATGCGTGGAATACCCGGCATAGCCAGCTTCACGGTCTTGGCGTGACAATCAAGAATAGCATGATGGGGCGACAACCAGTCCATGCCCAGAATAATATCAAAATCAACCATACCGAGTAATAATAGATCAGNGGTACCACTCCACTCAATACGTGGAATACCTGGCATAGCCAGCGTCACGGTCTTGGCGTGACAATCAAGAATAGCATGATGGGGCGACAACCAGTCCATGCCCAGAATAATATCAAAATCAACCATACCGAGTAATAATAGATCAGCCCTGGGTCTCAAAACCACGAATAGTAACCAAACACGATCGGTACACGCGGTCCACAACAAGAGAATCTCTCACAGGAGTAGAAACATAAATGGGGGCACTCAAAGAATCCCGAGGCACACCCAAATGTGAAGCAAAATAAGAGGACACATATGAATAAGTGGAGCCGGGATCGAATAGAACCGATGTCTCTCTGTGACAAACCAGAATAATACCTGTGATGACAAAATCGGAGGCAACCGCCTCGGTACGAGTAGGAATGCAATAATATCTGGCCCGACCCCTCTCACGAGGGTGACCTCTAACTCCTCGGCCTCCACCCCTGGCTGGCTGGGCAGGAGGGGCAGCAGTGGGAGCTGGAACCATAGCCTGAGAACCCTGAGAACCACGTTGTAGCTGAGCAGTCTGTGAAGATGCACCCCTACCAAGTCTGGGGCAGTCCCTAACCATGTGACATGTATCGCCACACTCGAAGCAAGCTCTGGGAGGACGTGGTGGCTGTGACTGACTGGAGCTAGGTCCGCTAGACTGACCTCTAGAAGTACCCCACGCAGGAGGCGCGCTAGAAACTGGAGGCGCATAATAAGGCTCCTGAAGTGCTGGTGGAGCTGGAGTACTATCGGCTGCTGGCAAGGTTGAATGAATAAGGAGACCAGAATAACCCCTACCATAACGTCCGGCTGATGAAGTACGGGCACCAGAGTAATGACCCGACTATCGAGACCTCTTGGCCTCCCTCTCCCCTCGCTCCCTGGCAAGCATACCCTCAATCCGTCTAGCAATGCTCACTACCTGCTGGTAGGGAATATCCATCTCTAATTCTTGGGCCATGCTAGACCGGATGGGTAGAATAAGACCCTCGATAAACCTCTGCACTCTCTCCCGAACGGTGGCGACCAAAGCAGGTGCATGTCTGGCCAACCTAGAATAATGGATGGCATACTCTGAGACTGNTGGGAACAAACTCCCTCATAAACATGTCTGAGAACTGGGTCCAAGTCAGTGAGGCAGACTCGACTGGACTATCCAACTCATAAGTACGCCACCAATCATACGCGGCTCCCCGAAGCTGAAAGTCGGTGAAAGAAACCCCACTAGATTCCACTATGCCCATAGTACGAATAATGCAATGACACTCCTCCAAGAATCCCAAGGCGTCATTTGAAGCTAGGCCACTGAGCACTGGGGGATTATATTTCTTGAACCTCGCTAGCCTGAGCTGCTCGTCCTCTGAGAGAGTTGACCCATCCCCGGGCTGTACTGGTGCTGCAGGCAGTACAGGAATAACCTCTGGAACCTGCTCCATCGGCACTCTCTGCTCAGGAGTGCGGGCTTCGGGAGTTTGGGCCCCTCCCCCGGCCTGAGATGTGGCTACAGCGAGTGGAAGCAACCCCGCCTGAGCCAAAGTAGTGTACATGCTCATGAACTGAGCCAGGGTCTCCTGGAGAGCTGGAGTAGTAGTTGTAGTAGGTGTACCAGGTGCCTGTGCTCCAACTGGATCTGCTGGTGGTACCTCAGCGACAGTGCGCACGGGTGCTGTGGTGCACCTCGGGCATGTCCTCGACCTCTACCCCGACCCCGGCCTCTGACGGCGGCAGCAGGGGGCGCGGGTGCCTGGTCCTCTCGTGTAGCACATGTCCTCACCATTTGTGAGAGAATAGAAGACAGAAGTTTAAATTTGGTGTCAAAATATCACGACAAGGAATTTAAAAGAATGAAGATTTTTCCTAAACAGTTACATAGCCTCTCGTATATAAATACGGACGTCTCTGTACCGATCAGCAAGACTCTAATAAACCGGCATGTGTCTCGTGACTCCTATGAACCTAGAGCTCTAATACCAACTTGTCACGACCCTAGTTCACCAATTGTGATCACGTCATGATGGTACCTAGTCTCTACGACCAGGTAAGCCTAACACATTGTGGAAGTAACAATATTTGCGAAATTTATATTCAAAAGCTAAATAACATGAGTAATGTATATAGTTGCCGCCTGGCACATACACTTTAATACAAAATACTGAAGTAACCTCCAAGACCCGGAAACCCACGGGCAACACAGGCTATATGAAATCTTACACTGCTCTAGTCACCAGAATAGTCTAATACAAAGAGATTCGAAGTAACATCTAATGACTATGGATAAAATGAGAATGAGACTTTGCGGATCTGCGGACGTAGCAGATGTATACCTCAAGTCCCCAATACGCTCCCCGACAGCTACTGGCGGTACGCCTGCTCAGAAGCACCTGGATCTGCACATGAAAAATATGCGCAGAAGAGGCGTGAGTACACCACAACGGTACTCAGTAAGTGCCAAGTCTAACCTCGGTTGGGTAGTGACGAGGAAAGGTCAGGGCCCTACTAAGACAGAAAATAATAAAATAGCAAGATATTAACAGTATCGAAGTCTGATGAAAACTAATGAACACAACGATGTGATAAGACATATTAATGATATATAGTACTGCAAGACAAAACAGAAACACAGAGTAAATACAGCAAAATTACAAGAATACCGACGAGGGCCTTCCAGTATACCGTCCTGTAGCCCTTTTCTCAACTGACCAGTGGAACTTCCTGGGATACCGTCCCGTAGTCCAAATCTCATATCAATATCAAAGAATCTCCCGGGATACCATCCCATAATCCAATCATTAGTTTGCAGGGGGATCTCCCGGGATACCGTCCCGTGGTCCAAAAATAAAAGTGCAGGGGGATCTCCCGGGATACCGTCCCGTAGTCCCAAAATAAAAGTGCATGGGGATCTCCCGGGAATCAAACCCATAATTTCAAAGTAAAATGTAGGGGGATCTCCCGGGA
>MU764527.1:0-17253 GCA_026770625.1 Nicotiana glauca | reverse complement strand
GTGAAATAATTGATTATGTGCTCCTATTTGTGGGGGCTATGTACGCACGAGGTGACGAGAGTCCGTACGTAGCTAGTATTATGCTATTGTCCGGTAGTTAGGACCCAAAAGCATGCTATACTTGGATTATTTATGAACTCATTGATAGCTTGAATTGCTTAAATCACATCGAATTAGTAAACGAATTTCTAAACAGATAAAACTTCATTTTCTTAAATGGTTAACGTGGATTTGTTTTCATTGGATAATTACTCCGTCTGGACTTCTTTATTGACTGTCTGTGTNTAAATGAATTTACATAATTATTGGCTAGTTTTGGAGGGTTGTGGCATCGATTCGAGTCTTCGGAAAGGCGTGGAAGGGCAGTTATGGATCTTGGGAGTGAGGTGAGTCTCCTTTCTAACCTTGTAAGAGGGAAGTGTCCCCATAGGTGAAATAATTGATTATGTGCTCCTATTTGTGGGGGCTATGTACGCACGAGGTGACGAGAGTCCGTACGTAGCTAGTATTATGCTATTGTCCGGTAGTTAGGACCCAAAAGCATGCTATACTTGGATTATTTATGAACTCATTGATAGCTTGAATTGCTTAAATCACATCGAATTAGTAAACGAATTTCTAAACAGATAAAACTTCATTTTCTTAAATGGTTAACGTGGATTTGTTTTCATTGGATAATTACTCCGTCTGGACTTCTTTATTGACTGTCTGTGTATTTATTTATGGGACGGGCCGAACGCCTCGGCAGATTAAATAGATGCATCTATAGTTCGCGTCGTTCGACCCTCGGTAGTGCACAATTTACATTTCTGTTGGAGCAGGCCGTCGACCGCGGCATGATTTGCGCATGCTTATATTGCTTGCCTTGAAACTTATTGAAGTTGTTGCTGCCTCTTCTGGCTTAAGAATATATGTATATACGATGAAAAGAATGATTTTCTATAAAAGGAAGAATTGTTTATTTGCTTCAACCTATTGAATTATAGTCATGTTTATAAAAATCCACAGTTTAATATATTATGGATAAATCCTTATTGGACCATTCGTAAGTGTCAAAGTTGACCATCTCGTCTCTACTTCTTCGATATTAGACGGTGTACTCATTGAGTACACGTTGTTTACATACTCATACTACACTTTTGTGCATTTTTGTCGCACATGTGCATGTAACTCTAGCGGCCTATTGGGCATAGCAACACCGATAAATTCTGGGACTAGGTGAGCTGTATTTCCTTGAGGCGACCCGCAGCCAGCAGAGTCTCTTTCAGTTTTTCTATATTCAACTTTGTCCAATATTATATTCTGGATGATTGTTGTATTACATTATTTTTTAGAAATTCCTCATGCACTTGTGACACCAGGTCCTGTGAGGATTTCTTGTATTATTAAATGTTAAGTTTTTGTTAATGACTTCGCAGCTATTCCTGTAAATTTTATTATTCATTATTCGATGTATAAAGAAAAATGATTTTAGACGAAACTATAAAAAATTGGAATGTAATCAAGTATTTTGGTTGGCTTGCCTGATAGCGGTGTCCGGCGCCACCACGACCCTTAGTGGATTTAGGATTGTGACAACATGGTATCAGAGCACTAGGTTCCTAGGGTCTCACGAGTAATGAGCAAGTCTAGTAGAGTCTTGCGGATCGGTACAGAGACGTCTGTACTTATCCTCGGGAGGCTGCAGGACTGTTAGGAGTACTTCCCTTCTTGATTCCTCATTGTGTGATTTGATTCCTATGAGGCTTATACCTTGTTTCTTTCCTACTCAATATTACGCGATGCAAAGCGCTTGCTATTCATCGAGAATTGAATAATTGTAATGATATTATGAATATGGTGCGGGTTGTTTCTCCCGGTATGGTCATCTGTGTTATTATCATCACTTTATGGAAGGATATTTTATTGTTTTAGCTTAGTAGTAGTACTCCTGAGAGCTCTGAGGATAGGCACAAGTTGCCGTGATACTTATGAATGATTATTCCGCAGAATTGATATAATGGTAGGATGTTTGCCTACGTGTTGGGGCAGCGTATGACTCGAAGGGATGTTTACTCAATGCATGATCTAGAGATTCGGTATTTTATTCTGGCAAGGGAAAGGCAATCGGGCTGAGAATGTTCAGGTTTGGTTTGATGGGGTAACAAGACCTGGTGTCTTTGAGCGTGCTGGAATTTCCATCTGTGATGTAGCGCCGCCGTCCTCAATTGTATTTTTAAGCTCGTCGGTATGATGGTGTTCTGCAATTCGCCTTTGGAGTAGGTTAATGCAGGTAAGTATTGAAGAAGCGATTGTTAGATATCCCGGGGTGCGGCGGTGCAGGATTGAATCGATTTTCCTAATGTTGATGGCTCGAGAAATATGATCTTCAGAAAGGTTTAAAGTTAGCAGCGGTTTGTGGCTCCAAGTGCCATGAAGATAGATTTTTATTTAAAACAGGCACTGAATATCAAAGGACGAGGAAGGACATATGGGAAGCGTCAGGTAGTGTTCAAAAATTCTAAAAGGCCAGGTATATGAAGCGAAGGTCGAATGGTTGATTAGGGAAGCTGGGTTGCCCAAAGTGGGAGAGTGGCGGAGTTGCATATGGGATTTGTAGTACGATGGCCACGTACCTTAAGGAGAGTTTGGAGCAATTTGAGAATATTAGTGATTGGCGATTGGGCTCTATGGATTTATTTAGAAGTATGGGCTATTATGCAACATGAGAATCGATATAGCAGGAAGGAGCTGCTTGAATAAAGAAGGATACCACATAACTTTGAATTTGGAGGATGCCGGGAAGTGATTTCTACAGGTGGGTTATTCCTGTTAGCAGGTTAGCGGTCGCGTGGTTGGCGAGGCTTCTGCGAAGAATTTTACTGGTTATATAGAAAAGAGATCGGTTGTGCAAATGTGTCTGATGATTCAGAATATAAAAAGGGGATTTTACAGAAAGAATTCGAGAACTTTGGCGATTGATTGCGCAAGGTTATGTCAATAAGAGATAAAGAGGATGGGTGAATTTTGGATTTGTGAAATAATGGCTTCATGCTAAGTGGGAGAGTCCCACCGCTTATTATTGGGTTGCATGGTTAACTACTTGCGAGATTTTTGGTTATTAGCGTATCGATGGGCTATTTCAACTAAGGGAAAGGATCATAAGTGGTAATTTGAGCAAAGGAAGTATTAAAGGTGGGATATCGTTGGCCTTATTGGCCCATGTTCAGACTTGGGGAAAGATTCACGATTTTGCTTTGTATAGATGCGGGCTCCAAGGGAAGTGATACGGCGGGTTCTTCGCCAAGAGGGTATTCATGTGATATAAGACTGATGGAGTTGATTATTTTCGGGGCCAAGTCAGAGCGGGTGGCTCTCAATAACAGTCATAGTAAATTCACGAGATAAAGTGTGATGCCTAATAATTTCGAGCGTATAGGTTCGGTTAAGAATCAAGCTTGTTAGCGGCCTATGAGAAGAGGCACAGAATGTTCTGTGATATTTTGGCTTGCGATGTAGCAATTGAGAGGTATGAAATGGTTCGTGGGATTTAAGATAGCATGGTCTCGTGATTCAAGGTCACTCGGGACGAGTGCGGATAGAGTGTGGTGAGTGTTTAACGGAGTTGTTGTTGTTTCTAAGGCAATCAGGGTAAATCTATAGAAGATAGATTGGTTAGACATAATTTAGTTGGCATATTGGTGGTAGATATCAGCTCTTTCGGCGTGATTAGGTTATGCAAGTGATCTGTGGCAGTGCGTATGAGGCTTGTCAGTCGCCGTAACTGATATTATTCAGAAGCATTCTACTGTTATGGCCTGTTTTTTGTAGGCGGACCCCGGAAGGGTTATGGTGGGGTAGGACCTTACTTAGAGATTTGCATATTTCCATGGTTATAAGAATTTGCCTGTGTGTTGCTATGTTTCTCCTGAAGTGAGTTTAGTGAAAAGCTTTTATATGATGAAGTGTTGACCTATTAGTGGTTCCGGAGTTATGATAAGAATCATGTTCTATCGTGCATTGGCATGTTGGGTGCAGTGAGTAGTATGGAATGTGAAATGAAAATCAAGGTTGCAGTTCTATTGTGCATTCACCCGGTATTTCATGGTTTGATGCTCTGGAGGTATCACGGGGACCCGTCGCACGTGTTGGATTTCAGTTTAGTCTAGTTGGACAAGGATCTATCTTATGTTGAGGAGCTAATGGCTATATTGGACAGGCAGATCACAAAGTTGAGGTCAAACAACATAGCTTCAGTGAAGGTTCAGTGGCGGGGTCAGCCGGCCGAGGAGGCGACTTGGGAGACCAAGTAGGATATACGCAGCAGTTACCCTCATTTTTTCACTACTTCAGGTATGTTCTCTATGTTCGTTCGAGGACGAACGAATGTTTAAGTGTAGGAGGATGTGATGACTCGGCCGGTCATCCTAAGAATTAATGCCCCGATCCCCTATTAACTGCTTCCCCTAAGTTCATTTATGCTATTTGGTTTGTCGGGACGTTCAGTGTTGGGTTTCAGTGAGTTTTGGGACACCTAGTCTCTAAATGAGAGCTTAAGTATTGAAAAGTGGTCCGTAGTTAGAACCGAATGAAGACGACCTCAAAATGGAAATCTGATGGTTCCGTTAGCTCCGTTAGGTATTTTCGGGGTTGGGAGCGTGTTCGGAATGTATTTTGGAAGTCCGTAGCTCATTTAGCATTGAAATGCCGAAGATTGAATTTTTGAAGTTTCCGTTCCGATAGTGATTTTTTGATCTGGGGGTCGGATTGGAATTCTGAAAGTTGCACTAGCTCCGTCATGTCATTTGGGATGTGTGTGCCAAATTTCAGGTCATACAGATGTGTTTTGGTTAGTTTTTTTATTGAAAGTGTATTTTGATGAAATTTGAAGTTCTTAGGCTCAAATTCGTGATTTAATCGAGTTTCCAACATTGTTTTAGGTGTTTTGAAGATTGGTACAAGTTTGAATAGGGTATTAAGTGTTATTGGTGCTTTTGGTTGAGGTCCCGGGGGTCTCGGGATGATTTCGGGTGGTTAACGGAAGGATTTTGGAAGTTTGGAAATATTAGTCTTGGCTGCTTCTGGTATAGCCGCATATGCGGCTTGGGAACCGCAGATGCGATTTCGCAGATGCAGCGCAGAAGCAGATTTGGTCAGGAGCTTAGTATCCGCAGATGCGGTGGATTTCCCGCAGAAGCGGATCCGCATCTGCGATGCCAGGGCCGCAGGTGCGGAAGCTGGGAATTTTAAGTAAACCCGCAAAAGCGGTTGGGTTTCCGTAGAAGCGTAACCGCAGATGCGGTCCCTTGACCGCAGAAGCGGAAACCTCTAGGCAGAAATATCAATTTCGAGGGTTGAGTTTCAAAAGTTGGAAAAATCAATTGAGAGATCGGGAGAGGGCGATTCTAAGTAGGTTTTGAAGAGAAGATCATTGGGTAACGTTTCCTTAATCCTTTTTAGTTGTATTCCATCAATATATAGTTGAATCTATCATCTAATTTTGAATTTAGAATCAAAATTGGGGAACACTTCTTAGACCAAACTATTGGGTTTTGAGTGAGCATTTGACCTCCGATTTGGGCAATTTTTATATGGTTAGACTCGTTAGAGTACATGATTCTGAAAATATAAAAATTAACCAATTTCGAGACGTTGGCCTGAGGGGCATTTTGGTCATTTTACCTATTTTCGCGCTTTAGTTTTAAATTTAATAGTGGAATCAGTTGTTTGCAATATTATTTATGATATGTCATTGAATTGAATAGATTTGGGCCATTTGGAGTCGGATACTCGTGGCAAAGGCGTGGTCTCTAGTTAATTTTTGAGCCGGTTTGAGGTAAGTGACTTGTCTAACCTTGTGGTGGGGACCTTTCTCCTTAGGACATGATCTTTGAATATTTGAATGCCTCGTACGTGAGGTGATGAGCGCGTACTTGAGCTAATTGTTGTAACCCGTTTCTACTTGAAGTATTTAAATTGAGATTTCCTGTTTACTTGTTCATTTTAGACTGTAAGTTTAAACATGTGCTAGCTTGGAAAAGCATGTTTAGCTGACTTACTTGCTTAATTGTTTAACTGAACTACTTGTACTCTGTGAAGCATGTTGGGTTAGAATTCACTATTACTTGTTTAGATTTTTGCAGTTATTCTGAGATTATGAGTTGTTATTGTTGTGTGTTTAATTTAGGACTACGGGACGGCTTCCCGGGAGATACCCCTGTACTTGATATATTCTGGATTGAGGGTGTGGGATACCAAGAGACCCCTGGAATATGTATTTCTATATATTGGGATACCAAGAGATCCCCGGCTACTTATTGAAGATACCAAGAGATCCTCGAGATACTAAGAGATCCCCGGCTACTTATTGAGGATACCAAGAGATCTTCGGGATACCAAGAGATCCCCAGTGTATATGATGAGGATACCAAGAGATCCTCGGGATACCAAGGGATCCCCGGCTATTATTCCTTATTAAGAGCAGTATTACTTGTTTTGTTACCTTTGCCTTCTATTACTGTTTTCCTTAGTTATCCGGTTTAGATTATCGTTGTAGACTTTATTTAAACTGTTTATGTTATCTTATTATTTATTTTATTATACCTCAGTAGGGCCCTAACCTTCCTCGTCACTACCCAATCGAGGTTAGGCTTGGCACTTACTAAGTACCGTTGTGGTGTACTCACACCCCTTCTGCGCATGTTTTTCATGTGCAGATCTAGGTACCTCCACTCAGGCGTACTATCAGTGAGGCAGGAAGACTTCAGAGACTTTGAGGTAGATCTGTTGCGTTCGCAGACTGATGAGTCTCCCTCTTTACTCTATCTTTAGTGCTTAGTTTTCTTTTCTTCGTGTTGTTAGACATTCTGGATTTTAGAGCCTTTATTACACATTTCTATAGCCCCGTGAGCTTTCGGGTTTTGGGATTGTTTTAGATTTGTGATATCGAGCTGTATATACCGAGCGACATTCAGTACAATTTCCTTTCTAGATATTTAATTTGATTTTCTTTATTTTTAGCAATTATTTTACTTCCGCAAATGTTAGGCTTACCTGGTTGTGGGGACTAGGTATATTCATGATATGTTCACGGTTGGAGAACTAGGGTCGTGACAAGTTGGTATCAGAGCTCTAGGTTCATAGGAGTCACGGAACACAGGCTAGTTTATTAGAGTCTCGCTGAATCAGTACAGAGACGTCTGTACTTATCTACGAGAGGCTATGTAACTGTTTAGGAAAAATCTTCACTTAATTGAATTCCTTATCGTGCTATATTTTGACATCAATTCTAAAACTTCTGTCATCTATTCTCTCACAGATGGTGAGGACACGTGCTATTCGGGATGATCAGGCACCCGCTCCCCCTACTGTAGCCGTCAGAGGCCTGGGCCGGGGTAGAGGTCGAGGACACGCACATGGTGCAGCCAGAGCACCTACGCGAGCTGCCGCCGAGGTACCCCCAGCAGATCTAGCCGGAGCCCAGGTACCTGGCACACCTACTACTGCAACTACTACTCCAGTGCTCCAGGAGACTTTGGCTCAGTTCATGAGCATGTACACCACCTTAGCTCAGGCAGGGTTTCTTCCCCTTGCCGCAGCCACATCCCAGGCCGGGGGAGGAGCACAGACTCCCGCCGTCCGCACTCCTGAGCAGCGAGTGTCGGTTGAGCAGGTTGCTGAGATTATTCCCGTACCACCTGCAGCGCCAGTTCAGCCCGAGGATGGGTCAGCTGCTTCAGAGGACGAGCAGCGGAGACTTGAGAAGTTCAAGAAATATGATCCCCCAGTGTTTAGTGGATTAGCATCAGACGATGCCTTGGGATTTCTAGAAGACTGTCATCGTATTCTTCGCACTATGGGCATATTGGAGTCTAGCGGGGTTTCTTTAACTACTTTTCAGCTTCAGGGAGCCGTCTATGATTGGTGGCGCACTTATGAGATAGACAGTCCAGTCGAGGCTGCTTCACTGACTAGGACCCAGTTCTCGGATATGTTTATGAAAGAGTTCGTCCCCTAGAGTCTCACTAACACATGGCGCACAGAGTTTGAGCATTTGCGCCAGGGTGCTTTCATGTTGCGCCAGGGTCCCTTACCTCCCAGTTTGGCCGGGGTTCACCTGGTATTTCATGTTTTGATGCTCTGGAGGTATCACGGGGACCCGTCGCACGTGTTGGATTTCAGTTTAGTCTAGTTGGACAAGGATCTATCTTATGTTGAGGAGCTAATGGCTATATTGGACAGGCAGATCAGAAAGTTAAGGTCAAACAACATAGCTTCAGTGAAGGTTCAGTGGCGGGGTCAGCCGACCGAGGAGGCGACTTGGGAGACCGAGCAGGATATACGCAGCAGTTACCCTCATTTTTTCACTACTTCAGGTATGTTCTCTATGCTCGTTCGAGGACAAACGAATGTTTAAGTGTAGGAGGATGTGATGACCCGGCCGGTCATCTTAAGAATTAATGCCCCGATCCCCTATTAACTGCTTCCCCTAAGTTCATTTCTGCTATTTTGGTTTGTCGGGATGTTCGGTGTTGGGTTTCAGTGAGTTTTGGGACACCTAGTCTCTAAATGAGAGCTTAAGTGTTGAAAAGTGGTTTGTAGTCGGAATCATGTAAAGACGACCTCGGAATGGAAATCTGATGGTTCCGTTAGCTCCGTTAGGTAATTTCGGGGTTGGGAGCATGTTCAGAATGTATTTTGGAAGTCCGTAGCTCATTTAGGCTTGAAATGCCAAAGTTTGAATTTTTGAAGTTTCTGATCAGATAGTGAGTTTTTATATCCGGGGGTCAGATTGGAATTCTGAAAATTGCAGTAGCTCCATCATGTCATTTGGGATGTGTGTGCCAAATTTCAGGTCATTCAGACGTGTTTTGGTTATGTTTTTTGTAGAAAGTGTATTTTGATGAAATTTGAAGTTCTTAGGCTCAAATTCGTGATTTAATCGAGTTTCCCGACGTTGTTTTAGGTGTTTTGAAGATTGGTACAAGTTTGACTAGGGTATTAAGTGTTATTGGTGCTTTTGGTTGAGGTCCCGAGGGTCTCGGGATGATTTCGGGTGGTTAACGAAAGGATTTTGGAAGTTTGGAAATATCAGTCTTTACTGCTTCTGGTATTTTCGCATTTATGGCTTGGGAACAACATATGCAGTTCCGCAGATGCGGCGTAGAGGACCACAGAAGCGGGTTTGGTTAGGAGCTCAATATCTGCAGATGCGGTGGATTTCCAGCAGAAGCAGATCCGCATCTGCGATGTCAGGGTCGCAGGTGCGGAAGTTGGAATTTTACGTGAAACCACAGAAGCGGTTGGGTTTCCGCAAAAGCGGGACCGCAGATGCTGTCCCTTGACCGCAGAAGCAGAACCTCTGGGCAGAAATATCAATTTCGAGGGTTGAGTTTCGAAAGTTGGAAAAATCAATTGAGAGATCAAAAGAGGGCGATTCTGAGTGGGTTTTGTAGAGAACATCATTGGGTAACGTTTCCTTAATCCTTTTTAGTTGTATTCCATCAATATATAGTTGAATCCATCATCTAATTTCGAATTTATAATCAAAATTGGGGAAAACTTCTTAGACCAAACTATTGGGTTTTGAGTGAGCATTTGATCTCCGATTTGGGCGATTTTTATAAGGTTAGACTCGTGAGAGTATGAGGGTTCTGAAAATGTGAAAATTAACCGATTCCAAGATGCTGGCCTGAGGGACGTTTTGGTCATTTTACCTATTTTTGCGCCCTAGCTTTAAATTTAATAGTGGAATCAGTTGTTTGCAATATTATTTATGATATGTAATAGAATTGAATAGATTTGGGCCATCTGGAGTCGGATACTCGTGGCAAAGGCATGGTTTCTAGTTGATTTTTGAGCTGGTTTAAGGTAAGTGGCTTGTCTAATCTTGTGGGGGGGACCTTTCCACTTAGGACATGATCTTTGAATATTTAAATGCCTCGTACGTGAGGTGACGAGCGCGTATTTGAGCTAATTATTGTAACCCGTTTCTACTTGAAGTATTTAAATTGAAATTTCCTGTTTACTTGTTCATTTTAGACTGTAAGTTTAAAATTTTTCTAGCTTAAAGAAGCATGTTTAGCTGACTTGCTTAATTGTTTAACTGAACTACTTGTACTCTGTGAGGCATGTTGGGCTATAATTCACTATTACTTTTTCAGATTTTTGCAGTTATTATGAGATTATGAGTTGTTGTTGTGTGTGTTTAATTTGGGACTATGGGACGGCTTCCCGGGAGATTCCCCTGTACTTGATATATTCTGGATTGAGGGTGCGGGATACCAAGATATCCCTGGCACATGTATTTCTATATATTGGGATACCAAGAGATCCCCGACTACTTATTGAGGATACCAAGAGATCCTCGGGATACTAAGAGATCCCCGACTACTTATTGAGGATACCAAGAGATCCCCGGTGTATATGATGAGGATACCAAGAGATACTCGGGATACCAAGAGATCCCCGGCTATTATTCCTTATTAAGAGCAATATTCCTTGTATTGTTACCTTTGCCTTCTATTACTGTTTTCCTTAGTTATCCGGTTTAGATTCTCACTGTAGACTTTATTTAAACTGTTTCCGTTATCTTATTATTTATTTTAGTATACCTCAGTAGGGCCCTAACCTTCCTCGTCACTACCCAATCGTGGTTAGGCTTGGCACCTACTGAGTATCGCTGTGGTGTACTCACGCCCCTTCTGCGCATGTTTTTCATGTGCAGATCCAGGTACCTCTACTCACGCGCACTATCAGTGAGGCAGGAGGACTATGGAGACTTCGAGGTAGATCTGCTGCGTCCGCAAACCGAAGAGTCTCCCTCTTTACTCTATCTTTAGTACTTAGTTTTCTTTCCTTCCTGTTGTTAGACATTCTGGAGTTTTGAGCCTTTATTACACATTTCTATAGCCTGTGTTGCCCGTGAGTTTCCGGGTTTTGGGATTGTTTTAGATTGGTGATATCGAGCTGTATATGCCGAGCGACATTCAGTACTATTTCCTTTCTAGATATTTAATTTGATTTTCTTTATTTTTCACAATTATTTTACTTCCGCAAATGTTAGGCTTACCCGGTCGCGGGGACTAAGTTCCCCCATGACATGTTCACGGTTAGTGAACTAGGGTCGTAACAGCATTGCGCTGTGCGAGTTGTGAGACAGCTTGGTGAATTTCTTATGTGTTGAGGTTCAGCATAGAGTTGAGGTTATATGAGCAGGATGGCTCTTGAGATTTAGATCATATATCGCACTTCAGTTGTGCTCGAGTTGTGGATTATAGTGTTATATGTCTCCCCAGGAAATGATATTATATACACTTAGTGTGTTTATGACTGATATTTAGTATTTTGTTATAATGAGCAAATTAGCTCGATGTCCAGCTCCTTATGTGAGTTCCATGTATGGATCGGGTGGCACGCCACCATGTGTATGTTATTTGGATCTGGTGGCACGCCGCTATGGTTATGTTGGGTAGATCGGGTGGAATGTCGCCATGGTTATGATTGCTCGGATCGGGTTGCACGCTGCAACAGTGTTATGTTCAGTACAGTTCCCCATCTGTGTTATTTGTGTTATGTTTCCTATTTTCTGAAGGAATCTCATATTAGTTGTGCGCCCGCGTTGCATGTATGATTCGCGAGCGGGGTAATTAAAATTCCTTTTCAGAGTTCATTTTACTTTTTGTATCGCATTCTAATTGGTAGCCTATTGGCACATTGTGGCATCATATGAGACTTTTGGTCATATCGGGGTGGCTTATTGCCTGAGCAGTTTGTACTGGGTGAGACGAGATTGTTGGATTTAGGATCAGTGCAATTTGATTACGTAAAATATATTAAGGAGCAAAGATCATTATTTGGTCCAGAATGAGGTAATGTTTCTTGTCAGAAGTATAGACTCAATAATTGGTTGACTCGGTAGTTGATTATGAATCTCTGCATCTCATCCATTGTGGCGGCATTTCAAGAGTTAGAGTAAGGCCTGTGTATGTCATGGGGTGTAACAGGAGCATCAAATTCGTGGAATTTTGACTAAGTTGATCAGAAAAAGGTTATTGTGGTCCGGTGATGTAAAGTGATGCTAGGTGTGACTTCAATAAAATTATGCAGCCATGTTTGGGTATAGCGTGTAGTGATTAATATGATGACCTTATATTGGAAACAGGTCGGGCATATAATTACAGATGTTGGAATTGGGATTTAAGGCTATTTGCTTGAATAAAAGGGAATATTTTCAGAATTGATCGAGCTGATGTGCTCAACTGAGTTGTGGTAGCACGGGAAGGTGCATGAGAAGTTAAAACAGTGATTTCAGACTACTTCAGTGTAGTTCTCAGCACGTTCGAGGATGAACGTATGTTTAAGCAGGAGAGGAAGTAACGACCCGACCGGTTGTTTTGAGCTCTAGTACGTCGTTCAGTAGTCTGAGGCCATGAACAGCTTCATTTCAGGTATTATGACTTGTACGCGTGGTTGGAATTAAGTTTCGGGAATTTCAGAGTTGATTTGGAAAAAGAATTCTCATTTCGGAAGATTAAAGTAGAAAGAATTAACTAAGATTGGAATTTTGAGTAAACGACCTCAGAATCGGGATCTGAAGGTTCCAGCAGGTTCGTATGATGATTTTGAACTTGGGCGTATGCCCGGATCGGGTTTTGGATGACCCGGGAGCATTTTGGCACCTATTGTGGAAAGTATCATTTTGAAAAAAATTTCATAAGTTTGGGTTGAAGTGCATTTTAGTGTTATCGATGTCCGTTTGGGATTCTGAGTTTGGGAGAAGCTCTATATGGTGATTCTGGAGTTGGGAACGCAATCACAAATGAATTCGCAGGTCCGTAGGTCATTTTGGAATCATTTGGCTAAAGATAAAAATTGAAGGTTTTTGAGAAGTTTGACCGGAAGTGGAATTTATGATATCAGGGTCGGAATCTGATTCTGTAAGTTGGAGTAGGTCCGTAATGTCGAATATGACTTGTGCGCAAAATTTAAAGTCAATCGGACGTGATTTGATAGGTTTAAACATCGAAAATAGAAGTTTAAAATTTTAAAGTTCATTAAGTTTGGATTGGAGGTTGATTCATGATTTTAGTGTTGTTTGATGTGATTTGAGGCCTCAAGCAAGTCCACAATGTGTTTTGGGATTGGTTGGTATATTTGGTTGAGGTACCGGGGGCCTCGGGCGCGTTTCGGATGCTCAACGGATCGATTTTTGCCTTGAGAGGATTGCTGGTTTTCTGGTATAAGTGCAGCAGGTTTTTACTCTATGCGATCACGTGAGAGGGTCTCCGATTGCATAGAGCAAGAGTGAGGGAGCTGGAATTTTGGCCTATGCGATCGCAGGACGTGCAATGCGATCGCGTAGGAGGACGGATGGGGCTTATGCGATCGCACGCCTGGTGATGCGATCGCACAATGTGCGTTGGAGCTGTGATGCATTTGGTATATGAGAACGCGGGGGTGTGCATGCGAACGCACAGAAGGAATTAGGGAGGCAGCAGAGTTGGCCTATGCGATCGCGGGGCCTTGTTTGCCATCGCATAGAAGGGTCGCTTGGGCAGTGTTCTTTTAAAATCGGGTTTTGGCTCATTTCACTTCATTTTCTTCCATGGGAGCCGATTTTAAAGAAACTTTGGAGTGCCACTTTCATCACCAAGCATGAGGTAAGTGATTTCTACTAGTTTTTTAGCATATACAAGGTTCAAATATGGATTTAGACAAGGAATTATAGAAAAATTTGGAGTTTAGAGGAAGACCTAGAAATTTGATATTCTTAAATTTTGACCATGATTTCGGATATGAAACTAAGAGAAAATTATATATTTGAGTTCTTGAGGTTATGGGTAAAGTTTATCTTCGAAAAATTTCGTGTTCCGGGCACATAGGCCCGAGGGCATTTTTGTTAACTTCTTCGATCGGGGTTAGGAATTGTTATAAATTGGATTATAATGAGTACCTTAGCATATATTAAATGAAATTTACATAATTATTGGCTAGTTTTGGAGGGTTGTGGCATCGATTCGAGTCTTCGGAAAGGCGTGGAATGCCAGTTATGGATCTTGGGAGTGAGGTGAGTCTCCTTTCTAACCTTGTAAGAGGGAAGTGTCCCCATAGGTGAAATAATTGATTATGTGCTCCTATTTGTGGGGGCTATGTACGCACGAGGTGACGAGAGTCCGTACGTAGCTACTATTATACTATTGTCCGGGTAGTTAGGACCCAAAAGCATGCTATACTTGGATTATTTATGAACTCATTGATAGCTTGAATTGCTTAAATCACATCGAATTAGTAAACGAATTTCTAAATAGATGAAACTTAATTTTCTTAAATGGTTAACGAGGATTTATTTTCATTGGATAATTACTCCGTCTGGACTTCTTGATTGACTATCTGTGTGTTTATTTATGGGACAGGCCAAACGCCTCGGCATATTAAACAGATGCATCTATAGTTCGCGCCGTTCGACCCTCGGTAGTGCACAGTTTACATTTCTGTTGGAGCAGGCCGTCGACCTCGGCATGATTCGCGCATGCTTATATTGCTTGCCTTGAAACTTATTGAAGTTTTTGCTTCCTCTTCTGGCTTAAGAATATATGTATAAACGATGAAAAGAATGATTTTCTATAAAAGAAAGAATTGTTTATCTGCTTCAACCCATTGAATTATAATCATGGTTATAAAAATCCACGGTTTAATATATTATGGATAAGTCCTTATTGGATCATTAGTAAGTGTCAAAGTTGACCATCTTGTCTCTACTTCTTCGAGATTAGACAGTATATTCATTGAGTACACGTTGTTTACGTACTCATACTACACTTATGTGCATTTTTGTTGCACAGGTGCATGTAACTCTAGCGGCCTACTGCGCGTAGCGGCACGGATAAATTCTGGGACTAGGTGAGCTGTATTTCCTCAAGGCGACCCACAGCCAGCAGAGTCTCTTTCAGTTTTTCTATATTTAACTCTGTCCAATATTGTATTCCTGACGAGTGTTGTATTACATTATTTCTTAAAAATTGCTCATGCACTTGTGACACCGGGTTTTGGGAGAATTTTTTGGATTATTAAATGTTAAGTTTTTGTTAATGACTTCGTGGTTTTTCCTGTAAATTTTATTATTCGTTCTTCAATGTATAAAGAAAAATGATTTTGGACGAAACAAAAAAAAATTGAAATGCAATGAAGTATTTTGGTTGGATTGTCTGACAGCGGTGTCCGGTTCCACTATGACCCTTAGTGGATTTTGGGTCGTGACAGACGTCACTGACGCCCACTGGCGGCAGCAGCTCCACCGCCGGTGTCCTCCACTTTCCAGGTAGGTTTCTCTCTCATTTCTTTGTTTTTTTCTAAAAACACTGATTTTGTTTAATTCCTTCTAGTTTGATTTGTAAAAATTAATTGTTCTTATCTAAATTAAATTTATAATAATTGTCTAGCTAAAATATTTAGTTTTACCTACTAATTTGGGGAAAATGGTTTGAAGAGAAGAAACCCTAAACTTTTAGGGTTTATGATTTGTTCTTGTGAATCGAACTTTTAGGATATGACTTGAAATTTTAGGATATGACTAGAACCTTTAGGATATGACTTGAACCTTTAGGATATGAATTGGAATTTTAGTTTATGAATTGGAATTTTAGGATATGACTAGAACTTTTAAGATGTGAATTGAACCTTTAGGATATGAATTGCACCTTTAGGATGTGAATTGAACCATTAGGATATGAATTGGAATTTTAGTTTATGACTTGAAATTTTAGGATATGACTAGAACCTTTAGGATATGAATTGAATCTTCAGGATATTAATTTGAACTTTAGTTTATGAATTGGAATTTTAGGATATGACTAGAACCTTTAGGATATGAATTGGAATTTTCGTTTATGAATTGGAAATTTGGGATATGACTTGAAATTTTAGGATATGAATAGAACATTTATGACACGAATTGAACCTTTAGTATATGAATTGAACCTTTAGGATATGAATTGGAATTTTAGTTCATGAATTGGAATTTTAGGATAAGACTTGAAATTTTAGGATATGACTAGAACCTTTAGGATATGAATTAAAATTTTAATTTATGAATTGGAATTTTAGGATATGATTAGAACCTTTAAGATATGAATTGAACCTTTAGGATATGAATTGAACGTTTAGGATATGACTTGAATCTCTAGTATATGAATTGGAATTTTAGTTTATGAATTAGAATTTTAGGATATGACTTGAAATTTTAGGATATGACTAGAACCTTTAGGATATGAATTGGAATTTTAGTTCATGAATTGGAATTTAAGGATATGATTCGAAATTTTAGGATATGACTAGAACCTTTAGGATATGAATTAGAATTTTAGTTTATGAATTGGAATTTTAGGATATGACTAGAACCTTTAAGATGTGAATTGAACCTTCAGGATATGAATTGCACCTTTAGGATATGAATTGAACCTTTAGGATATGAATTGGAATTTTAGTTTATGACTTGAAATTTTAGGATATGACAAGAACCTTTAGGATATGAATTGAATCTTAAGGATATGAATTGAAATTTTAGTTTATGAATTGGAATTTTAGGATATGACGTGAAATTTTTGGATATGACTAGAACCTTTAGGATATGAATTTGAATTTTAGTTTATGAATTTGAATTTTAGGATATGACTTGAACCTTTAAGATATGACTTGAACCTTTAGGATATGAATTGAACCTTTAGGATATGAATTGCACCTTTAGGATATGACTTGAACCTTTAGGATATGCATTGGAATTTTTGTTTATGAATTGGAATTATAGGATATGACTTGAAATTTTAGGATATGACTAGAACCTTTAGGATATGAATTGAAATTTTAGTTTATGAATTGAAATTTTAGGATATGACTAGAACCTTTAAGATATGACTTGAACCTTTAGGATATGAATTGAACCTTTAGGATATGAATTGCACCTTTAAGATATGAATTGAACCTTTAGGATATGAATTGGAATTTTAGTTTAAGAATTGGAATTTTAGGATATGACTTGAAATTTTAGGATATGACAAGAACCTTTAGGATATGAATTGGAATTTTAGTTTATGAATTGGAATTTTAGGATATGACTAGAACCTTTAAGATATGACTTGAACCTTTCGGATATGAATTGAACCTTTAGGATATGAATTGCACCTTTAGGATATGAATTGAACCTTAATGTCACGACCCAAACCCCGGTCGTGATGGCACCCAACACATTGCTAGGCAAGCCCGACCATTACCCGTTAA
>MU764526.1:131081-166099 GCA_026770625.1 Nicotiana glauca | reverse complement strand
GTCCTTTAATTGGAAAAACTCCCTTCCACCACGCCCTTCGCGGGGTGCGGCAGCGCCGAAAGGAGGTGTGACACCTATGAATTGATATATGTGAAATAAAGATTGAAATGAAATGAATAATGAAAAAGGAATAATGTCTTGGTAAGACGGCCTTGCTGATCGGGCCGTGATCGGACACCATGATGCACACATGGTGGTATTGTACTGATATTGAATTCCGAAAATTGAGAATGAAATTATGATTGAGGTATATGTCTCAAATTAGGCAACCGAGCCGATCGGGTCGTGATCGGACTCCGCTCAAGAAAGTGGTGGTATTATGATTAATAAGAAGGAAACAACGCCTTGGCAAAGCGGCCTAGCCGATCGGGCCGAGATCGGACTCCGCTCAAGAAAGAGGTGGTATTATGAATGAATTTCGAAAATGAAAAGGAAAGATGAGATTGTGATTGGAATGTATGCCTCGAGTGAGGTGACCTAGCCGATCGGGTCGAGAACGGACTCCGGTCATGATAGCAGTGGTACTGGAAACAAATGATGAATAGTGTGGAATGCCCCAAATTAAAGATTATGGAAACATAATGTGAAAATTGTATGATTCTTTTAGTGCCTAACCTAAAGATATGGAAATTATGTAAAAGTCATATGATTCTTTGATTTGATGATGTGGTGATTGTTAAAGCTTTTGAATTACCTTTGTGATTTCTTTATTCTTGTTTGACAATTCCTTCTAATGACAAGGTGTTAATGATTTCTTTGCTCGTGTTTGATAGTTCTTTCTAATTAGATGGTGTTTAGTTATACATACTAGTGCTATTCGATGGCACTAACGTCCCTTTTACAGGGGGCGCTATATCTTTAAATGGATGTAGGTGGTTCTATAGCAGGCACTGTTGGTCGCAGCCAGTGACGCATCATCCTTTCAGCTGACATGGTGAGCCCCACTTCATTTTGGGGTCCTCTACTGTTGTTAATCATATAGTTTATATTTTGAGGTATAGCCAGATCCTTGTTACCGGCGTTTCCATATTATTCCATATATTTAAAGGCTCCGTAGACAAGTTGCGGGTGGTGTTTGGCATTGGGAATTAAATTAGCAATATTGACGTTTGGTAAAGATTTATAAACTTGCAATATCTTGATAATCATGTTTTAAGCTTCTAATGGAAATAATGTGGAAGTTGTTCATGAAATACTTACTAAGTATGATCAATGGAAACATAACAGGCTTGCTCAGTCGGGTTTACTCGGTTGAGCGCCGGTCGCGCTCCTTGGATTTGGGGCGTGACACAAAAGCTAATTATGGATGCTCTTTCTACACAAGGGAAAACACTGAGGAGCTGAGAAAATGCACACATAAGCTGAAGAAGACTTGGGTCTCAAAGGAGTCAGTGAAGGAGTTAAGGGGAGAAGTGGAGAAGATGAAGGATGCTGATAATCTACCATTGGAGCTATTGTTTCATGACCAGCCTCCAACAGCTCAGACTGAGCTAGGGCAGGAGAAGGAGTTGGAGAGGGCACCAAATAGAAGGAGAGTGATCCTCCAGGCAGATGATGCAATAACTGAGTTGGCAGAGACGGAGGGTGCTGCTTTTGACCAGCCACAAGCCCCGGGATAGCTGATCCAGGTGCCCAGCCACAGGATCTCGTGCTACCACAGGACCCCATGTAGACGGGGGACCCATAGGGAGTTTGCTTTACTTTCTGTCTTCTTTTTGAGCTTATTTTTTGGCTAGTTAGCATTGAGGACAATGCTAGCTTTCATTTAAGGGGGTAGCCCTATTTTGATGATGTTGGACTGTAATTATGATACTATTTTCCTTTTTGTCATGATTTTTTTCACTTTTGGTATGTATATAATTTTACCAGTTTATTTCACTTTTTGTATTTTGCAATCTTGGTTTGTATATAAAGTTACTTTCTTATGTATATACTCATTCCCTCTTATGTATATTTGTTTAAACCCCCCTATTGTACATATTTAGTTTACCTTCCTTGTTTTCTTTCATAACTTCTTACTTCATTTTAGTAGCTTCTTTTTCAGTTCATAGCTTTTTATTTTGAGTTTTGCGTTCAATAAGCCTTTTGTTTTCTTAATGCCATGGTTCTTTCCAAAGGTGGAGTTTGTGTGAATCGGGTGGCTCTTCTTGATTATGGATGGCATGATAACCTTCTTAAGGGTTTGAGTCTGTTTTATTTTAGCTTTTGTGTAAATAGTAGCTAGTGAGTAATAGTTCCTCAAGCAAAGATTCACTTGGGACTAACATATTTGTCTTTTACCTTATGGTTAAAAATAAATTTGTGTGTATAGGATGGTGACAGTTGTGACCTTAAGACTCTTGTGTTGGCTAATAATCATCAAGTGGTTTTTCGGGACCATTTGCATTGCTAAAATCTTAAGTAAGGTTGTTGTAGGCCCCCGACTTTGTCTCGTTAGCAATCCTATAGCTTGTGTGGTGAGAATTTGATTTTCAAGTCCAAGTCTTGTGCTATTGAGGCTAGAACTTGCCCTGAATGTTTGTCTAGGCAAAATGGTAAGTGTAGTTTGACTTGAGAAGTGATTATAGGCTCTCCTTGATCTGAATGGTATTCTTGAAAACATCCATAACCTACCAACGATAATATCCCTAGTCAAAACCTTTGATCCATAGCCTTTTTTCTTTCGAAGACCATGATACAAGCTTTTACCCATTCTAAAAAGACCCTCTCTTGGCACTCGATCTTTTTTTAGCACAAGGCAAAAGCTTAAGTTTGGGGGGGAGAGACGAGGAATGCAAAAAGTGGTAAAAAGTGCAAAACGAAGAAAAGGAAAGGCAAAAAGAAAAATAAAGAAAACCAAAAAGTCAAAAAGAATGAACAATGTAGAAGAAATGAGGGGATTCAATAAAAGTAAAAAGATGAAAGGCAGGGAAAATTAGAAAGGAGAAAAAGGATTGAAATGAACAAGAAAGAGTGACGGTGTGTCTCTTTAACCCATAATAAAGAAGTAAATGACTCAAAGAGTCAAGAGAATGTGTGCCAAAATGAAGCAAATGAAGTGCTAAAGGGAAGATGAAACCTTCTTAGACCAAATATATCCTACCCTGAACCAAAAGCCTTTATTGTATCCCCACAAAAGCCCTATATGATTTTGATTTGAGTGAAGCTTACATTAGTGGTGAATCACATAAGGGGCGAGCTTATGGTACTTAAAGCTAGACTTGTGACCTTTCTTTGAGAGAGATGAGTGTGTTTTCCACAATCCTCGTTCTGAGTGCTACAATCTAAAAGTGAGGTTTTGCTTAAGGAAGAGTGAGGAGTATGATTTTGGGTTCCACAATGACCAAAGAAGTAGAAGGAGCTTCCTTGATGAGTTGAGTCAACTCTTGATGCTTTTGTGTCACTCTAAAACCATAGTGCTTAAAAATGTTGAATGGTGTTAATGATTCATTTGACTTGAGGGTAATTGTTAGTTTCAATTAAATTTTCTTGGTTTTATTCTTAAGGAGGTGGGACTTACTTTGTTTGCTTGAGGACAAGCAAAATCTTAAGTTTGGGGGAGTTGATAACTAGGGATTCTAGTTTATTTTTATACTCCTTTTTGCTTGAGTTTTGGATTAGAAGTCTATACAAATAATCCCGAAGACTTACATGTTGTACTTGTTTGCAGTGTTTCATCAAAAAGTGATGAAGAAGTCAAAACCAGCTCAAAGAGGAGTAAAACCTACACAAGTGCCAAGAACAAGTCAAGGCACCGTTGCAGCAGTAAATCCACTACGGCTGCAATAGACCTACCGCGGCCGCGGTCCATTTACTGCGGTCCGCACTGGCAAAGATTAGAGAATATGCAATCCTAGAGTTTCAAGCAATGCGGCCCATGGTATATTCTTCGTGGTAGCCTCATCATGGCCGCAGTCCATTTGTTGCGGTCCGCGGAGAAGGGATTCAGAGAGCCAAGATGTTACACCCTATATTTTATGTAGTACTAAAAATGAGATAATATTTGAAAATATATGAAGTAAGTTAATTGTGTTACCTCGAAGGTTAAAAATATTGAAGATCATGAACAACAAGTACAAAGAGGGTTGGAAGGTTCAGAAGCTAAAGGAATGGAAGAAAACAATGTTTCGTCGAAAGTCGACAAGATGGGAGTGTTATAACATGTACTTTTGGGGTGAGACTAGGGTGCTTAACATGATAAGGAGGTTATGTTATGAATTAGGTTAGTCGTATGATAGTCGTGTGTTATGTTTTGAAGTCAAGCGAGTTGTGGAACAAAAGTCGATGAAAGTCATCACAAGTTACATTCATAAGCTTTACTGAAACTTTGGTTCAAATGTAACTGTGATTTCCTCCCAATATACTTAGAGTTATTGGGTTTTCCTCCCATAAAAATTGAAGATCTCTGAGTCTATTTTCTAACTCATTAAATCTTTTATCAATACAACATCGGAGTAGAGCGATATATGCATTTTTGCAAGACTGCACAGGATGCTAGGTGACAAGTATGTGTGTCACCTACTTGGTTAAATGAGAGCCCAAAAAGATGCAATTTCTTGTCAGCCAAAGATCCCATTTAAGGGATTATCTCCTGCAATATAAACTCATTATATATCACAAATAAACAGACCTAAACCTCTGCAAACTTCCTCCCAAAAATTACCCACAAACCCTAATTGAATTTCTCTTCCTTTCAAGTTCTAATTGAGGGTAAAACCTAGAGTTTAAAGAACCAGGATAAGGGTTGAGTTATCCAACAAAGAAGGTAAGTTTACTGCTATATTTCATCCATTTTTTCTGCTGTAAATTCATGGTAAGTCGTTCTATACTTTTAAGAACTCACGGGACGGTGATCGGAAGCTGTGAGTTTGAGTTATTCACTTGTAACTGACTGTTTTGTGTTGCTGTTGGGCTGCATTTTTTACTACTATTTTGTGGAGTTTTGGAGGAGGAAGGGTGTGGAGAAACACCATATAGATGTAGGGTGGTGGTCTGGTCGTTCATCGTAACATTTTTGGGTCGTTTGACACTACTACGGTGGTTGTTTTGTGTATGAAGAGATTGTGGTGTTGGGTTGTTTTATAGTATTCTATGGTGTATATAAGGCTGGAAATTAATGTATATATGTTGTTGTTGTGTTCTTCTATTGTTGGTGTTATCTTGAATTTCGATAAAGTAAGGATTATAGGGGAGATGTTGCCCGTTTTTATACAAAATAAGCTTGTCGTCCGTTGTGCGATAGTTGTACCTTTCGCAACTTAATGATATTACTATTATCGTTGTTGTAGATTAAGGTGTGAAGAGGTGATTTCAACTTGGTGATTGGAAACATTGTGATAAGGTATGTTAAGGCTAAGCCCTTCCTTCATTTTGGCATGATCTCGTAACTACATGTGTTTGATGATGAGGCATAAAGAGAAGTTCATACTCCCGAATTTATATACATTATCCTAGTCTCATAAGTTACACTATTCTCCCTATCGGGGCTTTATATTCAATTGAGTATTGTCGTCTTCCAATCAAGAGAGCAGAGGGTCTCTATATATATACAGTATTACAGTATTTTCACCACCATCGAGCTATAATCGATGGGCAGGCCCCTATTGGGCAACCTCAGATCAGATGGTAAATTATATACCGAGCCTACTGTGGTCGAGCACTTATGAGCGAGCCCAGAATGGCTGAAATACAGAGCCTAGTATGGCCTAGAGCCTACTAAGGTAGAGCAGTTACACGTTCCAAGCCTTATAGGGCCGAACATTTATTTTACGTACTATATTGAGAGAGTTAAGTTAGTATCAGCAGGTAAGTATATCTCCAGATCATCTTTGACTCCCAGTTACTTTTAGTTATTATGTTATCAGTTCAGTTTCAACTTTTGGTTACTTTATTGCCTTACATACTCGGTACATTATTTCGTACTGATGTCCCTTTTCTGGGTGCGCTGCATTTCATGCCTGCAGGTTCAAATAGACAGACAGGTAGACCTCCTCAGTAGGTGTGGCCCAAGTTCAGCCTGATTGGTAAGCTCCACGTCCTTCGGAGGTTTTGTGTACATCTTATGTATATATGTATATATGTTACGGGTAGGTCGGGGCCCTATTCCAATCACAGTACATCCATCAGTAGAGGCTCATAGACATATCATGTCAGTTAATGCAGTATGTTGGACTTGTAGGCCTTATATGTATTTTTTGTTGGTTTGTTAGCTGTAGTAGTTATGACGGCCTTATCGGCCCATCTTTATATTGAGGTTTAGTCAGCATTAGTTTCCGTTCATTTTTATATTTTGCTTCGCAATTTGTCTTGCAATGTGGCCCCATGGCCAAAGTATGACATTATATGTTCAGAGTCCCTTAGTTGCAAGTTGGTACGCAAGGTTAGGCGAGGCACCAGGTGCCAGTCTTTCCCCCAGGTTCAGGGCGTGACACAGGATTTTAGAAGTTTCAAGACACAGCTGACCGCGGTGCATTTTGTGTGGTAGCGGTAAAGCCATCGCGGCCGCGGTCCATTTATGGATAGATTCAAAGAATAAAGTTTTGAAGCCAAAAGGCCTGACCGCGGCCGCAACCTATTTTTCGCAGTTCGCGATACCTCCGTCAGGGGTATTTTTTTCTAGAAAATTCAGCCTTGTAGTAATGCTTCTTTTTCATATTTTTAGGGTATCTTATCTGTAGCTGAGCACGTGAATGTTGTTTTTAACCTATTTTGTAGCTAGTTCAACATTGAATCTTCAAATCTTAGCTTGTAATTATATTTTTAATAATTCTTCATCTGAATGTCTGATTTCTTCCATTATTATGAGTAGCTAGAACCATTAGCTAGGGTTGTGGCTTAACCCTAGTGTGGGTATTTTATGGGTCTCTTGTTTTAGGGCTTAGATGTTTATAGGTGGTTGATATTTGGCCTAGTTTGTATTTTCCATGTTGAATTAGTGGTTGCAAACACTAATTTATGCCTTTTTGACTTGGGCTCTTCTTGAGAAAGAGAGCTTGAGTCTGGGAAAATCAGGCCAACAAGGAATTGGTGTGTATTCAAGAGATTGATAGCCACAATTAAAGGGTTAAACCTAGAGATAGTAATACCCAACTTGAGCCTATATTGCTTGCACAATTTTGATATCCAATTGGTCTTGAGAAAGCCAATTAGGGCAAAGTCACTCAAGCTACTAAGAGGTATAGAGTGAGTAGTTTTGTGCATTGGCTATATCGCAATCCCAAACATAACAACTTTGCCTTAGACTTTAGAACCCGTCAAGTATTCACCTAGGGGAAAGTCACTTCCCTAGTGCCTTTCCATAAATTAAGAAAACCACACAAAAATATATCATTCTAGCTTAATTTCAGCATCATTAGTGATAATCTCAATCAGTGAATCATCAACGCATGTTTAGAAGTGTAAACAATTACTTAGCACATTACTAGCGTAGATAGGAACCCAATTCCCAAACATTCTAGCTCCCGGTGGATTCGATCCCGACCTTCTCGGGGAAAAGCTACATCGACCGTTCTTGCCACTCTGTAGTGGTGTAGGGTTGGACCCGATCAGGCCCCCGGACCCGAATTGCCTAAAAAAATTTTAGGACATCAAATACAACCTAGGGAACCATAGTCACCACTCCGCCATGACCAAATTTCATGTTTTGTGGAATTTTACGGACATAAAACTGGAATTTCGTCTGATTCCTATATTTTCGTCTGATATAGCCCACGCCTTCTGTCATATGCCCGAGCCCCTGGATTCAGATCGCCTAAAAAAATTTGGGACACTAAATACGACCTATGGAATCATATTCATCGTTCCACCATGACAAAATTTCATTTTTTTGGCGATTTACGGCTATAAAACTAGAATTCCACCTGATTCTCATATTTTTGTGTACTATAACCCATGCCTTAAGTCGTGGGCTCAGGCCCCCAAAACCGAATTGCCTAAAAGTTATCGTAGACATTAAATACAACCTAAGGAAGCATAATCTCCGCCCTAGCATGACAAAATTTTAGTTTTAACGTTTTACGGCCATAAAACTGGAATTCTACCCGATTCTCATATTTTCGTGTGTTATAGCCCACGCCTCCCACCGTGGATTGGGCTCCCGGACCTGGATCTCCTAATATTTTTTTGAGACTTTAAATAAGACCTAAGAACCATAGTCACTGCCCCATCATGATCAAAATTACATTTTCGGCATTTTACGGTAATAAAACTGGAATTTTGCCTGATTCCCATATTTTCATATGTAATAGCCCACGACTTCCGCCTGGGCCCCGGCCCCCCCACCCGAATCGCCTAATAATTTTTCGAGACATCAAATAGGACCTAAGGATTTATAGTTACTGCCCCACCATGACCAAATTATATATTTTGGCACCTACGGCCAAAAAACTAGAATTGCGCCCCAATCCCATATTTCCGTGTGTTATAACCCACGCATTCCGCCGTGGACCGGGTCCCCGGACCTGGATCTCCTAACATTTTTTTGGGTCATCAAATACAACCTACGAAATCATAGTCACCACCCCGCCATGTCCAAATTACATTTTTTGGCTTTTTACGTTAATAAAAATGAAATTCCACCTGATTCCTATATTTTCGTGTCCTAAAGCCCATGCTTTTCGTCGTGGGCTCGGGCCACCAGACCCGTGTCACCTAATATTTTTCCAGGACATTGAATATGACCTAAGGAACTATAGTCACCACCTCGCCATGACTTAATTACATTTTTTGACATTTTACGCTCATAAAATTGAAATTCCGCCCGATTTCCATATTTTCGGGTGCAATAGCCCACACCTTCTGCTGTAGGCCTTGGCCCCCAGACCCGAATCGCCTAATAATTTTCTAGGATAGCAAATATGACCTCAGGAACTATAGTCACCGCCTCGTGATGACCAAATTACATGTCATGGCGTTTAATGGCAATAAAACTAGAATTTCGCTCGATTCCCATATTCTAGTGTGCTATATCCCACGCCTTCCGCCGTGGGCCGGGGCCCCCGGACCCGAATTGCCTAATATTCCTTTAGGATTTCAAATATGACCTAAGGAATCATATTAAGACTATTTACTATTTCTTGAAGCTCAATCTCTCCCCCTGATGAACCATATAGCCAATAGAAACCATGAAACAGAATAGAGTCACCGCCCTGCCATGACCAAATTACATTTTTGCATTTTACGGCCAAAAAACTAGAATTTTGGCCGATTCCCAAATTTTCACGTGTTATAGCCCACACCTTCTGCCATGGGCCTTGGCCCCCGGACCTAGATCACCTAAATGTTTTAGGACATCAAATACGACCTGAGAAACCATAGTCACTGCCTGCCATGACCGCTCCTCAATTTTTGGCATTTTACGGCCATAAAATCAGAATTCCATCTGATTCCCATATATTTGTATGCAATAACGCACGCAATGTAGCCCAAGTCCCCAGACCTGGATCAAATAAAAAAAAATTGGGACATCAAATACTACCAAAGGAACCATAGTCACTATCCAGCCATGACGTTCCTCGATTTTTGGCGTTTTACGGCCATAAAAATGGAATTCTACCCGATTCCCATATTTTCGTATGCTATGGCCCTTGCCTTAGGCCGTGGGCCCGGGCGCCCGAACCTGGATTGCCTAAAAATTTTATGAGACATCAAATACTACCTAAGGAATCATGGTCACCAACCCGCCATGACGGCTCCACATTTTTTGCGTTTTACGCCATAAAATTGGGATTCCACCCGATTCCTATATTTTCGTGTGCTATAGCCCACGCCTTCCGTCGTGGGCTCGGGCCCTCGGACCCGGATCTCCTAAAAACAATTTGGTACACCTAATACTAATTAAGAAACCAAAGCTAGTGCCCGCCACGACTACTCCTCGTTTTCGGTGTATTACGGTCATAAGATTGAAATTCCGCCCGATTTGATATTTTCGTGCGCCGTAGCGCATGCCTTTCGCCGTGGGCTCGAGCCCCCGAACCTGGTGTAGATGCCCCTTTTTTCTCGCGAAATCGAGTTTATGACATTTGGGTGGACAACTCTTTTCCTTTTGGGAATTGGGTTTTGAATTGAAGAGTCGCCACCTAATGATTAATGTGCATTGGGACACTTAAGAAAGGTTTGAGTTGAAGAGAGTTTGGGTAAGGGCTAGAAATTATCCTGAGGGGAAGGTGTTAGGTACCCCTCAAGATCCACTAGTGTGGTTATCGGCCATGCTATAATTGTGACTTTGAATACAAATAAACAAGCAAGCATTGTAAATACTAGGTACTTTCACATAATGGTTGCAAATAAAAGAAGTACATGAGTTTTAAAGAGTGCTGAAATTCGGAAGAAGGTAGTTTTACAATTAAAGAAAAGATACCCAAGTAAAGGGGAAGAGGTCAAATAATTGATGCAAGTAAATTTTTTTAAAAAGAAGCGAAAGGGGGCGGAAGTTTGGGAAGAAATAGTACTGAAAATCTGACGATTAAAAGAAAGATTTGCATAATAGGTACAAGTAATTGAAGTAAAAGAAGAAGTTGAAGAACTGAAAAACAACTTTAAAATTCTGGAAAAAAAAGGAAGTAATAAAGAGGGAAGGGGGTCCTAGGTTTATAAATAACATGGATCACACCACACAACACTCGATAACCATTTATACACGTGGTGTTATCGCGTGGTCATCATATGCATGTCTACCCTTACCCACCCCGTTAAGGTATTAAACGCGGAATAGTGTCGTTACCTATTGCATGCTAGTACCCGCCTCAATACTATCAGTCTCGGAGGCATTTGGGACTACTAATCCTAAAGGGAAGGGAGATTTGGCTTTTCGGAGTTTTAAAAGGACAAAATTCAAATGCGACAAACAAAACACATAAAGCAGTTAAGGGAAACACATAGCAGTTTGAAGGCTCAAACAGGCCTCCTAACTTAAAGTAACAAATTGTTTAGCATGACTTACATATACTAGTTATAGTCTGAATTAAACTTAAACGTTAAGGCGTGGCTGATTTATCACATATTTTCAAATAAGAAGTCCGAATTAGGCTTACCTGCTGATTGTAATTATCAAAGACTGGTGCAGTTAATTAATCACCTAATGGCTTGCCTAGGTGAAACCTATAGGCATAATATCTAACAATGCGAAATGTGCTAATTTTAAGGAAGGCTTGTTGATTATAGAAAAACATAAGTTCTGCAGATTAAACGACATTACTACTAATTTTAAACTTGTAGAGTGAATAGATGAATCAGATTCTAAGCGTGACTAGTTTTAAAACATTTATAGAAGTGCGAGAGTCCTATAGGCATGGTATCTACAATGAAATTTTGTTATTTTAGACCTATAAACCGTTTGCCTAGTGATAGATGCAAAATGCAGAATTTAAAAGATCCTATAGACAGGTTATCTACATGATGCAAGAATGCAGAAACCTATAGTCATGATATCTATATGAGTGAAGATCCTTAAGGACATGGTATCTAGGATGCCACTTGTTATTATTTTAACCTATAGACTATTTACCTAATGACATATGTATATGCAGAAGTGCAGAAACTTATAGACATGATTTCTATATGCAGAAGTGCAGAAACTTATAGACATGATTTCTATATGCAGAAGTGCAGAAACTTATAGACATGATTTCTATATGCAGATGCATAAACTTATAGACAAGAATTGTATATGACATGCATAAGTGAAGAACTATAGACAAGATTTCTATATGACATGCATAGATGAAGAACTATAGACAGGATTTCTATATGACATGCATAGATAAAAAGCAGAATGAGATTGCAGGAATAAATGCTTGAGAACATGATGTCTACCCACATGCATACATGAGTGACCCTCCCCTTTTTCACTATATACCCCATAAGTTATTACAAATTATTACAACCCGGATGAATCAAGAAAAGCAAAATTACATCAGAAATTAAAGATTCCAACCAAGGAGAGCCTAATTCAGACCCCAGGTCTGAAATATGAAATAAACCAACTTCCAGATATCAGATTTTCAAAGCCTTTCTCTGATTTGGGATGTGTCAAAGTTTCCAAGAGCCTCAAGTGGACTCCGGGCAGTGCTTACACCCCAAATACATTGCAGAATTAGATTGTAGTGCAGTGTGGAAGGGCCAGCCCTCGAATGTCCAAGTTCAGAGGGAAGTCAATGTCCTAAAGCAAGGCTAATAGGAGAGGGGCAGAACTTAGAGTCTAAGAGTAAGTGTAAGTGCATAGAGGGGGAGTTAGGAAGGCCATGGTAGGCTGGTGATCATGCCTAGCAATTAGGAGTGCTGGCACACCCCTGATCAGCCTGTTAGCCAAATTTTGGGAGTTAGGACCCATTGAGGATCAGGTTCAGACCTGAGCAGTAATTTGGATACGGCCAGGCCATGAATCTTAACTCAAACACATAGAAGGGAGTATGGGTATGGGGAATTCACAACAAACAACAGATGCAAAGAGAAGAACATGCATATTCAATATTGAACATAAACAACAAAGTAAACAAGAATGCTGAAACTATAAAGTACACACATAAGGGTGAAGCTGAAAAGTTAAATTAGAACATACTAGTTTCAGGGAAACAAACAAGTAAAACAGTAGTCTTGAAAAACCAAGTTGCAGGCAAATTGTCCAAAGGATCTCAGAAGAGAGCAGAATGTTGCAAGAGTATTCAAATTGAAAGTGAATAATGTGTGCTCGAGTATTGAACTCAAAGAAGTACTGAATTGTAAGTGTGAGAGTAATGTAAGTTGAAGGTGTTGAATTGAAGGTTCAAGGTGGTCGCAGTGCAGAAGGGTCGTGCCCCTTTTTTAGTGCAGAAAACAAGCAAGAAATGGTAAGGGAAGAGTTTGCACTCAATCACATAGAATCCCCCTTCAGTTAAGAGATTCTGATTTCAAATGGGTAGAAGACAATTAAGGAAAGAATTTGATTAAAATCTTTTCCAAAATAACACAAGAAGGGTAAATACATAAGAGTTAGTAAGGACAAGTTCAGTGGTACACGGTTTGTGAAAAATAAGGAAAGGGAATCAATCAAACAGCCAGTGAAATCAAAATCACAGGCTTTGTTCGAATGAACCAAGTCAGGAAAAGGTACATAAGGTTCAATTAAAGGAAAATCAGTAACAATTAGTTAGGCCTTATTAAAAGGATTTCGAAATTAATTAATTACTGGAAAAACCTCTTTTTGCAAGAAGAATTTTTCATGTATAAAGTACACAGATAAATAAGAAGGAGTTGTCATGCTAATTAGAAATGACAGGCATAGAAAGGTTCAGAATCATAAGCAAAGAGTTTCAAACTCAGTTCATAGTACTTAGAATAAGTCTGATAGTCCGGGGTTCCAAAGTAGAACCCTAATCAAACTTGCCAAAGAAACCCCCAAATCCAAGGGTTTCAAATCGAATCAGACATAGAGATGAGGAGGCAAGCCATTGAAACAGACTCAAAGGTCTGTTTCAGAGCCTCATGAGAAACAAAACAGATATGATAGAAGGTTTGAAACAACAAAGAAATAAAGCTGATTTAAGAGCATAAAAGAGCATGTTTTAGAGTCAGAACTTAAGCAAGTTCAGAAGAAAAGAGAGGTGGTGTAAACTTAAGCAGTAGTAGATGAAACATGCTTAGCAAAATTCGGACAAAGTCCAGTAAAGTAAACAAAATTAAATAACTAAGCAGGAAACACATACAATAGAAACCATGTAGGAAAACATAGCAGAGATAATCATGCGAGCCTGGTCTAGAGGCATAGTAAAATACAGATGTATAGAATAATCATGTATAATAGAAAGAAAAATAGAAGAGCAAACACATATGTGGTAGAAAAGAAAACATATGAGCATAACATAGACAAACATACATAAAGAAAAGAACGGAAAGAATCAGAAAGATATTTTGAAAACCTTTCAGAAACCCTAAATCAAAAACAAATGATTTTGAAAAGAAAATTTGGGGAAAACACTTTAAAAGTCGAGTAAATCACATATAAAGCATAGATCTAAGAAAACAAAAGCGAAAAACCTTGAGTAGCTTAGGGTTTCAGAGAAACCCTAGAAATGAGAAAGGATTGGAAGAAAGTTTGATCCTGAGTTGGATGAGTGAGGATCAGGCTTTTGAGGCTTGAATATGCCGAAGCAAAGGCTGGAGAAGCCATAGAACCAAAGATCTGAGAAGATCTGAAATAGAATCGTCGAGGTCAGACCTCAAAGCTTCGAACACCCATGGTCTAATGGTGGATGGGGGTGAGTATAGATCATCCATGGCCTGAGAAGCCATGGATTCCGGTGGAGTGGTGGTTGAAGAGGGGTAGAAGGAGGCTAGGGTTCTGAAGAGCTTTGAGAGATTTTGAGAGAAAATGGGATTCAAAGGCGGCTGAGAGATGGAAAATGAGGGATTAGGGTAGGTCGTTTGGGTTTAATTATGGAAGGGGGAATTATGGTCGTTGATCACAATGATCAACGGCCTGGATTAATAATAGGAACCGGGCGAATTTTTAAATTGGGTCGGGGCCGGGTAAAATGAAATTGGGTTGGTCTAATTAGGACTGGGTCAATTAGGGTTAAAATTGAAATGTAAAGTAGGTTATAATTGAAATAAAATGGGGCTAAATGTTAAATAGCCATTTTTCCTTTTTATTTATAAAAAATAGTAAAGATGATTTTGAAAGCAAATTAAAAGTACTGAGACAGTAAATAATATATAAATATTAATTTAAAAATACTGGAACCAATTTTATAATTATGAAATGCTATTAATCTTAAAATAGGCCAAAATTGCAATTATAAGCAATTTGGTCTTTTAAATGCCAAACAAATTTGTAAAAATATACAAAAATTACCTCAACTATATTTTGGCATAAATATGGGAATAAAAATAAGTTATTCACCAAAATGATAATCTTGGGAATAATTATTGGTCTTTGTATTGTTAAAATAGATAATAAATTGCTTTAAAAATCTTTAAGAATTAGGAAAAATACCAAAACACTTGGGCATGCTTATATATGCATGTAAATGTTATTTTCAAAGCATTTTATGTATAAAAATACATAGGAACAAATTGGGTATCAACAGCTGCTATTCTTTACCCAGGAAGGATGAAAGAGTTGTCGGGTAAAGATATGATGGCCAATTTGACCGAACGAAATGATATGAAGAATTTTGACTGAGCTCTGGTTCCTGAGCTATCTACATATCCCTGGTGTTATAGGAATCAGGCCATATGTAGTTCGTGAACCATTGGCAGAATATGCCGATGGAGATTTTCGAAAAACGGACGCGATATTTATATTGGGAAGGACGATCAAAGTCTAGTAGGCTGTGGGAACTGGAGCGGGATCGCTCCTGCTGAGATGGCCGTTGCTAGCCGGTTTACCTGCAAATGAGCAATGTGAACATATATTGTGCATAAATTTAAACGTGATGCAAGTTCCTGTTGGACCATGAATGTTGTCTTTGGACGGTTAGGATGACGTCCTCAGACCATGACATCCTGGGCCATGCAGCATATATATAATAAAGGATTCGCAGGCTATGAAATGATGTTCTCGGGCTATGAGAATGATGCATCCGAACTATAATGCCTTTGAATAATGATATGCAAAAGATAAAATGGGGTCCTCGGGCCATGGCATGGCGTTCTCGGGCTATGAAAATGGTGCCTCTGAACAATGATGCCTTCGAACAATTTGGCGATCTTTCAGCCCATGAAATGCAGAAGGTGGCGAACTTTCAGCCGATGCAAGACGTAAATAAAAGGTGGCAGTATTTCAGCCATGCGGAAAAATAAAGTGGCGATATCTCAGCCATGCAAGAAAAATAAAGTGGTGATATTTCAGCCATGCAGGATGGAGGTAGAGCTTAACCTCGGAAGGCAGAAAGGTAGCCTTATGCAATGCGGAAAAATGCAGATGGAGGTAGAGCTTAACCTTGGAAGGCAGAAAGGTAGCCTTATGCAATACAGAAAAATACAGATGGAGGTAGAGCTTAACCTTGGAAGGCAGAAAGGTAGACTTATGCAATGCAAAAAAATGCAGATGGAGGTAGAGCTTAACCTCGGAAGGCAGAAAGGTAGCCTTATGCAATGTAAAAATGCAGATGGAGGTAGAGCTTAACCTCGGAAGGCAGAAAGGTAGCCTTATGCAATGCAGAAATGCAGATGGAGGTAGAGCTAAACCTCAGAAGGCAGAAAGGTAGCCTTATGCAATACAGAGAAATGCAGATGGAGACAGAGCTTAGTCTCAGAAGGCAAAAAGGTAGCCTTATGCAATGCAGAAATGCAGATAGATGTAGAGCTTAACCTCGAAAGGCAGAAAGGTAGCCTTATGCAATGTAGAGAAATGCAGATGGAGACAGAGCTTAGTCTCGGAAGGCAGAAAGCTAGCCTTATACAATGCAGAGAAATAAGAGTGAATCATAATAAAATCTCTTAGCTGATAGCTGATAGCTGATATTTGACATTGATATTGTGGCTGCTGGGGATGTTGTGTGCGGATAGCAAATGTGAATAGGTGTGATGGTTCCAAAAGTTGCATTCCTGAAAAGTATGAGTGTGTAAATGTATTCGATGATTTGTGACTTGGGTGCTTGCATCCAAAGAAAAATCGTGAGTTCTGTAGAGGGGGAAGGTTATTTCGTATTCCCCGTGGACTTCGCTTGTCCTGCTTGGCTCTATTTTCAGTGATGTTATGTATCATTGGGGTAGCGTTGCTAAACAAATTAATTTTGATAATAGACAGGCATGATTTAGTAAAAATGTAACATAAATACATAATTGAAAATAGTTTTTCTTTAGATGAGTCGATGACTGAGACGCGGTTCAAGACATTACAACCTCTCTTGCTTCGGAATTTTGAGGTTCATCCTCAAAATTTTGCCCCAGTTTACTAGGTTGATACTTTTGATGGCTGCTTGCGATGATTGGTTGAAGTTACTTTGGAATTTTGAGGGTCTTCCTCAAAATTCTGCCCCAGTTTTCAATTGCGGGGGGAAATGAAAATTTTATTGAATTGTGACCGAACCCTTAAGGCTGCCTACGTATCCCTTATTAAACGAGAATCAGGTCAGACATAGTTCAACTTACATCATGTAGGAAAACATAAGATTACACATAGTGGCACTTAACTGCATCTGAATTGATTGGTTTTGGCCAAACTTCTCCGTCCATTTCTGCAAGTGTAAGAGCTCCTCCTGTCAGAACCCGATGAACCATATATGGGCCTTGCCAGTTAGGAGAGAACTTCCCTTTGGCTTCATCTTGATATGGGAAAATCTTCTTCAACACCAGTTGCCCTGGTGTGAACCGTGTTGGTTTGACTCTCTTGTTAAAGGCTCGGGCATTCTGTTCTAATAAAGCTGACCATGGCAAACTGCATTCATTCTTTTTCCATCTATAAGAGCTAGTTGTTCGTAATGACTCTTCACCCATTCTGCATCGTCGAGTTCTGCTTCTTGTATGATCCTCAAGGAGGGAATTTCTACTTCGGCGGGAATGACTGCCTCAGTACCATAAACCAACATATAGGGAGTTGCACCAGTTGATGCGCGGACTATGGTGTGATAACCCAATAAAGCAAATAATAGCTTCTCATGCCACTATTTATGTTTTCCTACCATCTTCCTCAGTATTCTCTTGATGTTCTTGTTGGCGGCTTCTACAGCTTCGTTCATCTAAGGCCTGTAAGCTGTGGAATTCTTGTGTTTGATCTTGAAAGTTTCACACATGGCCTTCATCAGGTCACTGTTGAGATTGGAACCATTATCAGTGATGATCGATTCTGGAATCCCGAATCGGCAAATAATGCGGTCGCGGACAAAGTCTGCCACGATTTTCTTGTTTACTACTCTGTAAGATGCCGCTTCAACCCATTTAGTGAAATAACCAATTTCTACTAGGATAAACCTTTGACTGTTTGATGCGGCAGGTTTGATTGGTCCAATAACATCCATTCCTCAAGCGGCGAACGGCCATGGTGAGCTTGTTGCATTAAGCTCATTTGGAGGCACATTTATCATGTCTGCGTGTATATGATAGTGATAGCACTTTCGAACATACTGGATGCAGTCTGTTTCCATAGTCATCCAAAAATAACCAGCTCGGAGTATCTTTTTTGCTAAGATAAAACCATTCATATGTGGACCGCAGGTCCCTGCATGAATTTCCTCTATTAGCCTGGATGCTTCTTTGCGTCGATACACCTTAATAATCTCAAATCAGGAGTCCTCCTATATAGGGTTCCTCTGATATGAAAGAAATTATTTGACAATCTCCGAAGTGTGCACTTCTGAGTAGTGTTTGCAAGTTCCGGGTATTCTCCTTTGGCTAAATATTCCTTGATGTCATGAAACCAAGGCTTTCCATCTGTTTCTCCCTCAACATGAGCACAGTAAGGTGGTTGATCATGAATCTTTACTGGAATAGGGTCTATGTAGTTCTTATCTGGATATTGAATCATAGATGGTAGGGTAGCCAATGCGTCGGCGAACTCATTCTGGACTTTGGGAACATGCTGGAATTCTCTTTGTGAACCTCTTCCTCAACTCCTGTACATGATGCAAATACGGGAGTATCTTGGAGTTATTGGTCGCCCATTCTTCTCGGACCTGATGTATAAGCAAATTCGAATCTCCAATCACTAGCAACTCGTGGACGTTCATGTCAATGGCCATCTTGAGCCCTAAGATGCAAGCTTTGTACTCTGCCATGTTGTTGGTGCAGGGGAAACTGAGTTTGGCGGATAGCGGATAATGCTGGCTAGTTTCTGATATGAGGACTTCTCCTATGCCAACTCCTTTGAAATTCGCTGCTCCATCAAAAATATTCTCCAGCCATCATATGATTCTGCAATGTCTTCTCCTATGAAGGATACCTTTTCATCAGGAAAATACATCTTTAGGGGTTTGTATTCTCCTTCCATAGGGTTTTCTGCAAGGTGATCTGCTAATGCATGTCCTTTGATTGCTTTTTAAGTTACGTAGACAATGTCGAATTCACTTAACAGGATTCGCCACTTGGCTAGCTTGGCAGTGGGCATGGGCTTCTGGAAGATGTACTTCAATGGGTTCATTCTTGATGAGATACGTGGTGTAAGCACAGAAATAGTGCCTCAATTTCTGAGCTACCCAAGTCAGGGCACAACAGGTGCGTTCCAACAGAGAATACCGGGCCTCATACGGGGTGAACTTCTTGCTGAAATAATAGATGGCCTGCTCTTTTCTCCCTGTTTCATCATGCTACCCCAGAACACAGCCAAACGCTCCGTCTAGTACCACAAGGTAGAGTAACAGGGGCCTACCTGGCTCGGACGGGACCAAATCTGGCGGTGTTGACAGGTACCCCTTGATTTTGTTAAAGGCTTTTTGGCAGTCGTTAGTCCATTTGGTAGCGGCATCCTTCTTCAGCATCTTAAAGATTGGCTCACAAATGACAATAGATTGTGCTATGAACCGGCTAATGTAGTTAAGCGTTCCCAAAAAACTCATTACTTCTTTCTTGTTCTTTGGCTGTGGAAATTCTTGAATAGCTTTGACCTTCGATGGATCCAGTTCTATCCCTCGGCGACTCACAATGAACCCAAGCAGTTTTCCAGCTGGAACCCCGAATGCACATTTTGCGAGGTTCAATTTCAGGTTGTACCTTCTCAGTCTATTAAAGAATTTCCTTAAATCTTCCATGTGATCAGCGGCTTTCTTGGACTTAATAATGACATCATCTACATACACTTCGATCTCCTTGTGTATCATGTTATGGAAAATGGTAGTCATGGCCCTCATGTAGGTGGCCCCAGCATTCTTTAACCCAAACGGCATCATCTTGTAACAATATATCCCCGACGGCGTAATGAAGGTCGTTTTCACAGCATCTTCTTCATCCATCCATATCTGGTGATATCTAGCAAAATAATCAACGAATGACTGCAGCTCATGTTTGGCGCAGTTGTCGATCAGGATGTGTATGTTTGGCAAGGGGAAGTCATCTTTGGGACTGGCCCGGTTGAGGTCCCAGTAGTCGACACAGACTCTAACCTTCCCGTCCTTCTTCGGTACTGGCACAATGTTGGCTAACCATGTCAGATATTCCACTACCTTGAGAACCTTAGCTTTGACTTGCTTAGTGACTTCTTCCTTGATTTTGAAACTCATGTCCGGCTTGAACTTTCTGAGCTTCTGCTTTACTGGCGGACATGTCGGATCAGTCAGCAGTTTGTGTGCCACAATAGATGTACTTAAACCAGTCATTTCATCATATGACCAGGAGAATATGTCCTCATACTCCTTTAGAAATTCCGTGTACTCTTTCTTTTCTGACGGCGACAGATGGACACTGATGAAAGTTTCTTTGACATTTTCTGCATCTCCCAACTTAACAACCTTAGTTTCATCTAGGTTGGACTTAGGTCTATTCTCAAAATCCTCAACCTCTTTAACAACCTCTTCTGGTATATCATCTTCCTCTGAGTCTATATCCATTTGTTGTGTTGTCTTGTTGCAAGTCCAGTCATCGATTCACCAAGATAAGTAATAATAATGTTGTTTGAGTAGAGTAATGAGAGAAAATAATAAGAGTGAGATTTTTAAAAAAAAATTGAAATACTTTAATAAATTCCACAAGTGTTTTGAACATTGGATCTCTTTCTTGTGAAAAATAAAAATGCGAAAGGAAAATAAAATAGTAAAATAAAATAATACGTGGTGCTTTGTTCAGCCTTGCTACCCTGAGGCACGCCGGGCTCTGGTGGTTCTAACGGTCCAGTTGTCGAGGCGTGCTCCTTTGTTTACAGACTGTATGGAAGGGCCTTCCTCCCCCTCCTTCTCAAAAATAACACAGCAATCCATGTCATCATCTTCTAGGAACAAGTTATTCATTGCTGCTAGTTCTTCTTCTTCTTCTGACCCATAGATAATATCGGTTGGCTGGAAGGTCTGCTCCAAACGGGGTATCGGCTGCTCCAATGGATAGTAAGGACCGCGCCAGGGTGGCGACCATTCCTTGAATTCTTTCCAGGTATACTCATATCCCAATCCAAAGGTGGTGCCATGCTTCTTGAGCTTGATGGGCTTAGCAATTCCTTGGTTTCTTGCCAAGTCCTTTTCCAGTCTCATACCCGCTCCAATTCAGTATGCTTTCAATTTTGTTATCCCCACCATTTATCTTTATCAACGGCGTTGACATGCTCGATGTGGTGGTAAGTTTCCCCACCTATTCTTCTTCTTCCTCCAATTGCTGGAATGGTCTTGCGACTATATATGGGATTACTACCATCACCATGAATGATCACCTCCTGGTGATTCCACTAAAATTTCACTGCCTGATGTAGTGTTGATGCCATGGCCCTAGAAGCATGAATCCATAGTCGTCCCAACAGTAGATTGTAAGACATCGGCACGTCTATCACTTGAAAATCAACATCAAACCAAGTAGGCGCCATTTGCAAACGTAATCTAATTTCCCCAATAGTGGACCTTTGATAACCGTCGAAAGCCTTAACACTGATGTCCCCATCCTTGATTTCATGCAGCCCTTTTCCTAATGTCCTGAGTTTTACCAACGGACAAATATTGAGACTGGACCCTCTATCGACCAGGATCCTGGTAATGAAATAATCTTCGCACTACACAGTGATGTGCAATGCCTTGTTGTAACTCATTCCTTCTGGTGGCAGCTCATCCTCGTGGAAAGTGATTTTGTGACTCTCCAATACTTGACCTACCATGTTCGCCATTTCTCCTCCAGTGATGTTGCTTGGTACATATGCCTCACTCAGCACCTTGAACAAGGCATTTTCATGTGCATCGAAACTCTGTAGCAAAACCAGGATAGAGATCTGGGTCGGTGTTTTGTCCAGCTGGTCAATGAGAGAGTATTCCTTGGCTTGTATTTTTCTCCAGAGATCATCGGGCCTGGTTTTAATGATGGCTTGTCGACCAGAGGTCTGCTTACTCGACTCACCCAAGTGTTCCGGGGTATAAACCATGCTGGTTCTTGTTATACCCTTAGCCGCAACTGTTTTCCCGAACTTGGCTTTCCCCTACCTTTTTGCCTCGGCTGTGTATTCCCATGGTATGGCTTTTGTGTGGACTGGTGTTACAGCTATCATTGCTACTGGAATGGGTACCCTTGCTTTGGGAGGTAATACAGCAACTTCAAATGGCCCGGGCACCTTTTTGGGCCCAAACTCGACCTCAATTGGTGTTGGTGTCTTTGTAGAGGCTAGCGTTTCAAACTCAAGTGGTATGGACATGTTCACCTCGGCATCCTCAGAAGGCTGAATTTGGACTACAATCAGATTAAGAGTGACCGTTGGTTTCTTTGGATCGTCACCTTTAGCGATCAATCTGATCGATCCTTTGGGGTCCCAATCGTCCTCTACTTCAATCATATGAACACCTCCACCCTTGTGGTCTGGTAGAGGGTTGTTGCGGACATTCGGAGTAGGCTCCTTTGCCACGATGATCATGTTGTCAATCAAAGCCTGGATCTTGTCCTTCAGAGAGCAACATTCATCAAGGGTATGCCCCTTCATGCTAGAATGGTATGCACAGGTTTTATTTGGGTTGACCCATTGGGAAGGGTTTTCAAGGGTTAAAGTAGGGATAGGGGTGACATAGCCAGCAACTTTGAGTCTTTCATACAGTTGGTCGATTGGTTCGCAATGGCGGTATACTGTTTAGGAGGTCTGCGATCAAAATTTGGTTGAGGTCTAGGAAAGTTTTGGCGAGCGGGAGGTGATTGATAGTAGGATGGTTGAGTGTTGTGAGCTTGGTAGACGTGTGCGGGTTGGGAATATCTGGGTGAAACATGTTGGTATGTAGGAGGTGGAGGCGATTGATAGGTAGGTGGTGGAGCTTGGTAGGAAGGTGCGGGTGTTTGGAAATTTGGAGTGGGTTGATAAGTAAGTGGAGATATCGGGTAGGTTTGGTATTTGACAGGTGATTTGGTTCTCTGTGAAACCATTACGGCACTTACGTCCCTCTTCTTGGATGTACCACTGGATTGCAGAGCCTTGTTGGTGGCTTGCAAAGCTTCAAAGTTAGTAACCACACCACTCTTGATACCTTCCTCAATCCTTTCTCCTAGCTTGATGGTGTCAGAAAATTTATGATTCTCGATTAGCATCAGTCTTTCATAGTATTGCGGATCCTGAGCCCGGATTCATATGTTCTTCCCCTAAAGCAGATCGAACCTTACAGCCTCTGATCTCTCATGAGTGGCATACTCGCAGAACATTTCTGTGGGTTTCTTCTTTAAATTCTGAATGTAAAACACATCCGGTGAATTTTCCATGTTGAACCTGAACCTATCCATAAAGTCGGACGCCATACTAACCCAGTTTGACCACTTCTTTGGGTCTTGGCTAATGTACCAAGACAGAGCATCTCCTTTCATGATCCTCATGAAAAGCTTCATCTGGATCTTCTCATCTTTCCCTACTCCAACCAGCTTATCGCAGTATGTCATCAAGTGAACCCTGGGATCCCCTGTACCATCGAACATTTTGAACTTGGGAGGTTTGTACCCCTCGGGCAGTTTGACATCGGGCTGTATGCATAAATCTTCATAGTTTAGCCCCTCAATTCCTTTACTACCTTCAATGCCTTGGATCCTGGTGGTCAGCTTCTTAAGCTCTTCAGCCAAATTTTTGATGAGCGAGTCTTTATTATCGGACTCAAGTGCGCTTGAGATGGGTTGTGTAGGATGCGGCACAGTTTCCACACAAATAGGGGTGTTGTGTTGGTTGTGGCAGTGGTCATTTGTGGAGTTCAATGGTTCTGGGATGAGAAGTTGAGTGTTGTTGGGAGTGTGGAAAGTATTGCATTGGTGGTGAGGAGAAGGATGGTTTGGGACATTTTGTGGAGGTATGGGATTCTGAGTAACTTCTGGGACGGCGAGGGAAAATGACAGACTTGCCAAATTCCGGACGTGATCAAGCTCTTCTTGGAATTCAGTAGCTTTTGTTCTATTTGAGAAGCATTCTCCTTGGGGACCATGGCACTACGAGTGATCTCTACCCGTTCAGCTAAGTTGCTTGAATCTTCCATTCTTCTTTTGCCTTTGTGTTTGACAAGACTGGAGGAGGAGTAGGTGGAGGTCCCCTGGATCTGGTGAAATATATTGATGTTGCTAGAGTTCACGAACTAACCTCTGGGGAGGGGAATAAACAAAAGTAAAAACAAAAAGGTAACAAGTTAGTAAGGATTATAAGAAAAGATGTTGCAATATTTAAACATGTAATGCAGGAAATATAAAGCGTGTCCTAATTTTGGAGACCTCATTGTGCTCGAGGTAGGCCTAGTGATAAGTAAATTTGAAGAACTTAGAATGTTAAATGCCTCATTTTATTGATAAGAAAATAAGACTAATACCAAAACGACACTAAATAACATGGAATAAAATGTCACTTGTGACCATACGCCTTATTACATTCCAAAGGAAAAGAAAAAACTCCTATCTATTTGGTCCCAGAAGGACCTTCCCCAGATTCAGCAGTGTTGGCTCCCTCGTATAGCTCTCCCAGCTTGCGCAATCCTAGCAGAAAGTAGGACCTGGCTAGATATCTGCCTTCATTTCCTTCAGCAACTCGGCAATCTTCGACCCTCTTTAGAAACTTCTTTTCCAGTTCTACTATGCCTTGCTCCAAGCGGATCAGTCGTTTATTGGCACTGACAGCCATATCCTTCCATTCTCCAATTAGTTTTTGATTGGCTTCTTGTATTTCACGGTGCTCATTTTCACATTCCCGCATCCTCTTGCGCATTTGGTTATATTTTACCTGTGCTTCAGCCTTTTCGTCAATGATCCTGTGACCTCGAATAAACCCGGGATGACCCAAATCTTGTGATTATCTTCCATCCAGCCCAAATAGTGTGGGGTACAACCAGCATGGTAGCAATCTGGTTCGATGGTGTCTTTTCCTAAGACAATTTTGCAATGCCACATATGCTGAGCCTGGCACCTGTATGGACTATCGTCATCCTGGAAGTCGGCTCAGAAGTGACTCATCTTGTCGACCCTTGGTATAACCTTCTTCCTACCTGCCTGTCTCATAACCCAGATAGGGACATATGGGTAGGTCCCTAAACCAATCAGTATCAGAAATGGAGCATCCCTAGATCGAATGATGAATTCTTCAGTAGGGAACCACTCGAACATACATTGCACTCGGTCCTAGTAAGATTGTAAAGAGTTCGACCCAATCTCTAGCATTTTCTGGTTAGGCGAACATGTTGGGCATGTAACTCATTCGTTTTTGGTGATGAAAGGCGATATGATCGTCCCATCTCTACGATGGATTTCCTGTCGATACTCACACTTTTGGAGGTGTTCCATGAGCCATAATTGGAGTAGAAAATTATAACCCTCAAAATGCTTGGCTCCCCGTTGACACCTTTCTAGGGCTCGGTATATTTCTGCAACTATCATTGGCAAAGACTGAATGGCTGCCCGTTAATTCCTTCCATTAAGGTTTTGGTGACCATGGCTAGCCTGGTATAGATTCTTGTTTTCTTCATTAGAAACACTATCATCCCTAAGATATAGTGAAGGCAAAGACCCTTCGATGGATGTGTCCCAATGAGGTGAGGGTGAACTCATCAAGATAAGTACGGTAAGATTTGCTATGACCATACCTTTCATACAAATACTCAAAGGTAATGTATGACTCCTTCAAACATGTCAAGTCGGGATTCTTCTTTAGACCCATCATTTTAAGAAAACCCCTACCCTTGCAATTTTTTGGCATTAGCAAACCCAGAGTTTCCCATGGTATCCCAGCTAGTCCTCCTATTTCCTTAAGCAAAGGTGTCATCTCAATGTCTCCAAAGCAAAATACCGACCTATCACAATCCCAAACAGTGTTGCAGCTTCTATGATTTTGTTGTTAGGTTGAATTTCTAGGAGAGAAGGCAGGTTTCCTAGATGCTTCCTGACAAGAGCTTGATCGCTGGAATGAAGATCTCCCCACCAACTCAGCAATTTGGGGTGGATGTTGGTGACCATGCTGAATCTAGGGACTTCGTGCCTTATTTTCTGCAAGACAAAAAGGTTAGGCCCTTACCCCCACCAGACTCGACTATTTAATATCAATAATTAGCATATCACGCATTTAGTTCTCCAAATAAATGCACAGAACGTGATAAGGTCTATTTGGGTTTCAGGGAAACCCAATGGACTTTGGACAAGGCTATCTTAAAGAGTCATTATGCTGACAACATAACTGACTCGGGTAGGTTTGACCATGATATATGCATAATTTAAAGAGAAATGATTTCTATGGGGTATTAGACTGGTACCCTTGAGCGGCAACTCAAGAGGGAAAGGAACGGAACCGTCGACTACACCGTTGATTGACTGGTTTTACTACAAATACACCTTTGCCAAATTTAGGGGGTAATGATATCGGAAGGGCGCAACCACTCATTATAAGCATTGTTATGGTATTTTGTTTGGTACGAGTGGAATATGATGTTGAATATGCAATTACAAGAATTGAACAAGTTGTCATGTATTTCCACGTTCATAAAGTAATAATTACAACAGTTTCTCATAGTTTACAACAGTATTGAAGGAAAGCGATAAAGGAAAATATTAAAGAAAAGAAATGAAGAGCCAAGTCAGTTTCGTAGTACAAGAAAGAATAAATGCATAAAAACAAGTAAAGACATGTAAAGAAGCATAGAGTCACAAATAGCATGAAATGGTAAAAGCCTTAAAGAAATCCCCAGCAGAGTCGCCATGCAGTCGATGCCCCCTTTTTCTCACAAAATCGGGTTTATGACATTAGGGCGGACAACTCTTTTCCTTTTGGGAATTGGGTTTTGAATTGAAGAGTCGTCACCTAATGATTAAAGTGCATTAGGGCACTTAAGAAAGGTTTAAGTTGAAGAACCAGAGTTTGGGTAAGGGATAGAAATTATCCTAAGGGGAAGGTGTTAGGCACCCCTCAAGATCCACTAGTGTAGTTCCCAACCATGCTACAATTGTGACTTTGAATACAAATAAACAAGCAAGCATTGCAAATACTAGGTACTTTTTACATAATGGTTGCAAATAAAAGAAGTACATGAATTTTAAAGAGTGCTAAAATTTGGAAGAAGGTAGTTTTACAATTAAAGAAAAGATACCCAAGTAAAGGGGAAGGGGTCAAATAATTGATGCAAGTAAAAAATTTTAAAAAGAAGCGAAAGGGGGCGGAAGTTTAGGAAGAAACAGTACTGAAAATCCGACGACTAAAAGAGAGATTTGCATATTAGGTACAAGTAATTTAAGTAAAAGAAGAAGTTAAAGAACTAAAAAACAGGTTTAAAATTCTGGAAAAAAAGGAAGTAATAAAGAGGGAGGGGGTTCCTAGGTTTATAAATAACATGGATCACCCTACACAACTCTCGGTAAACGTTTATACATGTGGTGTTATCGCGTGGTCATCATATCCATGTCTACCCTTACCTACCTTGTTAAGATATTAAATGCGGAATAGTGTCGTTACATATTGCATGCTAGTATCCGCCCCAATCCTGTCAGTCCCGGAGACATTTGGGACTACTAATCCTAAAGGGAAGGGAGATTTGGCTTTTCAGAGTTTTAAAAGGAAAAAATTCTAATGCAACAAACAAAACACATAAATCAGTTAAGGGGAAACAGATAGCAGTTTGAAGGCTCAAACAGGCCTCCTCACTTAAAGCAGCAAATTGTTTAGCATGACTTACATATACTGGTTATGATCTGAATTAAACTTAAACGTTAAGGCGTGGCTGATTTATCACATATTTTTAGATAAGAAGTTCGAATTAGGCATGCCTGCTGGTTGTAATTATCAAAGACTGGTGCAGTTAATTAATCACCTAATGGCTTGCCTAGGTGAAACCTATAGGCATAATATTTAACAATGTGAAATGTACGGATTTTAAGGAAGGCTTGCTGATCATAGAAAAACATAAGTTCTGCAAATTAAACGACATTACTACTGATTTTAAACTTGTAGAGGGCATAGACGAATCAGATTCTAATCTTGACTGGTTTTAAAACATTTACATAAGTGCGAGAGTCCTATAGGTATGGTATCTACAATGCAATTTTGTTATTTTATACCTGTAAACCGTTTGTCTAGTGATAGATGCAAAATGCAAAATTTAAAAGATCCTATAGACAGGTTATCTACATGATGCAAGAATGCAGAAACCTATTGTCATAATGTCTATATGAGTGCAGATCCTTGAGGACATGGCATCTAGGATGCATACATGAGTAACCCTCCCCTTTTTCACTATATACCCCATAAGTTATTACAAATTATTACAACCCGAATGAATCAAGAAAAGTAAAATTACATAAGAAATTAAAGATTCCAACCAAGGAGTGCCTAATTCAGAACCCAGCTCTGAAATATGAAATAAACCAACTTCCAGAGATCAGATTTCCAAAGACTTTCTCTTATTTGGGATGTATCAAAGTTCCCAAGAGCTTCAAGTGGACTCCGAGCAGTGCTTACACCCCAAATACATTGCAGAATTAGATTATAGTGCAGTGTGGAAGGGCCAGCCCTCGAATGTCCAAGTTCAGAGGGAACTCAAGGTCCCGAGGAAAGTCTCATAGGAGGGGTAGAACTTAGAGTCTAAGAGTAAGTGTAAGTGCATACAAGGGGAGTTAGGGAAGGCCATGGCAGGCTGGTGGTCACGCCCAGCAATTAGGAGTGCTGGCACACCCCTGACCAGCCTGTTAGCCAAATTTTACGAATTAGGACCCATTGAGGATCAGGTTCAAACCTGAGCAGTAATTTGGATACTGCCAGGCCATGAATCTTAACTCAAACACATAGAAAGGAGTAGGGGTATGGGGAGTCCATAACAAACAGCAGATGCAAAGAGAAGAACATGGATAGTCAATATTGAACATAAACAACAAAGTAAACAAGAATGCTAAAACTATAAAGAACACACATAGGGGTAAAGCTGAAAAGTTAAATTAGAACATACCAGTTTCAGGGAAACAAACAAGTAAAACAGTAGTCTTGAAAAACAATGTTGCAGGCAAATAGTCCAAAGGATCTCAGAAGAGAGTAGAATATTGCAAGAGTATTCAAATTGCAAGTGAATAATGTGTGCTCGAGTATTGAACTCAAAGAAGTATTGAATTGTAAGTGTGAGAGTAATGTAAGTTGAAGGTGTTGAACTGAAGGTTCAAGGTGGTCACAGTGCTGAAGGGTCGTTCCCCTTTTTTAGTGCAGAAAACAAGCAAGAAAAGGTAAGGGAATAGTTTGCAATCAATCACATAGTATCCCCCTTCAGTTAAGGGATTATGATTTCAAACGGGTAGAAGATAATTAAGGAAAGAATTTGATTAAAATATTTTCCAAAGTAACTCAAGAAGGGTAAATACACATGAGTTATTTAAGGCAAAGTTCAGTGGTACACGGTTTGGGACAAATAAGGAAAGGGAATCAATCAAACAACCAGTGAAATCAAAATCACAGGCTTTGTTCGAATGAACCAAGTCAGGAAAAGGTAAAGAAGGTTCAATTAAGGGAAAATCAGTAACAATTAGTCAGGCCTTATTAAAAGGATTTCGAAATCAATCAATTACTGGCAAAAACCCTTTTTGCAAGAAAAAATTCTCATATATAAAGTACACAGATAAACAAGAAGGAGTTTTCATGCTAATTAGAAAAGATAGGCATAGAAAGGTTCAGAATACTAAGCAAAGAGTTTCAAATTCGGTTCATAGTACTTAGAATGAGTTTGATAGTCCGGGGTTCCAAAGTAGAACCCTAATCAAACTTGCCAAAGAAACCCCCAAATCCAAAGGTTTCAAATCGAATCAGATATAGAGATGAGAAGGCAAGCCATTGAAACAGACTCAAAGGTCTGTTTCAGAGCCTCATGACAAACAAAACAGATATGATAGCAGGTTTTAAACAACAAAGAAAGAAAGCTGATTTAAGAGCATAAAAGAGCATGTTTTAGAAAAGTCGGAACTTAAGCAAGTTCCGAAGAAAAGAGAGGTGATGTAAACTTAAGCAGCAGTAGATGAAACATGCTTAGAAAAAGTTGGACAAAGTCCAGTAAAGCAAACAAAATTAAAGAACTAAGCAGGAAACGCATACAATAGAAATAATGTAGGAAAACATAGCAGAGATAATCATGCGAGCCTAGTCTAGAGGCACAGCAAAATACAGATGTATAGAAGAATCATGTATAATAGAAAGAAAAATAGAAGAGCAAACACATGTGTGGTAGAGAAGAAAACATACGATCATAACACAGACAAACACACATAAAGAAAAGAACAAAAAGAATCAGAAAGATATTTTGAAAACCTTTCAGAAACCCTAATTCGAAAACAAACGATTTTGCAAAGAAAATTTGGGGAAACACTTTAAAAGTCGAGTAAATCACAGATACAGCATAGATTTAAGAAAACAACAGAGAAAAACCTCAAGTAGCTCAGCGTTTCGGAGAAACCCTAGAAATGAGAAAGGCTTGCAAGAAAGTCTGATCCTGAGTCGGATGAGTGAGAATCAGGCTCTTGAGGCTTGAATATGCCGGAGCAAAGGCCGGAGAAGCCATAGAACCAAATATCTGAGAAGATCTGAAATAGAACCATCGAGGTCAGAACTTAAAGCTTCGAACACCCATGGTCTAATGGTGGAGGGGGTGAGTATAGACTATCCATGGCCTGAGAAGCCATGGATTCCGGTAGAATGGTGGTTGAAGAAGGGTAGAAGGAGGCTAGGGTTCTGAAGAGATTTGAGAGAATTTTAGAGACAATGGGATTCAAAGGCGGTTGAGAGATGGAAAATGAGGGATTAGGGTAGGTCGTTTGGGTTTAATTATAGAAGGGGGAATAATGGTCGTTGGTCAAAATGATCAACGGCCTGGATTAATAACAGGAACCGGGCGGATTTTTAAATTGGGTCGGGGCCAGGTAAAATAAAATTGGATTGGTCTAATTAGGACTGGGTCAATTAGGGTTAAAATTGAAATGTAAAGTAGGCTATAATTGAAATGAAATGGGGCTAAATGTTAAATAGCCATTTTCCCTTTTTATTTATAAAAAATAGTAAAGATGATTTTGAAAGCAAATTAAAAGTACTGAGCCAGTAAATAATATATAAATATTAATTTAAAAATACTGGAACCAATTTTATAATTATGAAATGCTATTAATCTTAAAATAGGCTAAAATTGCAATTATAGGCAATTTAGTCTTTTAAATACCAAACAAATTTGTAAAAATATACAAAAATTACCTCAACTATATTTTGGTATAAATATGGGAATAAAAATAAGTTATTCACCAAAATAATAATCTTGGGAATAATTATTGGTCTTTGTATTGTTATAATAGACAATAAATTGATTTAAAAATCTTTAAAAATTAGGAAAAATACCAAAACACTTGGGCATGCTTATATATACATGTACATGTTATTTTGAAAGAATTTTGGGTATAAAAATACATAGGAAAAATTGGGTATCAACACCTGGATTGCGTAAAATTTCTTCGGCACATCAAATACAAACCAAGGAACCATAGTAGCTGCCCCGCCATGGATGCTCCTCATTTTTTGGAATTTATGGCCAAAACAAGAATTCCACTCGATTTCCATATTTTCATGTGCTATAGCCCACGCCTTCCGCATGGGCCCGGGCCTCTGGACCCGTATTGCCTAAAGTTTTTCCAGAACATCAAATACTACCTAAGGAACCATAGCCATTGCCCCGCCATGTCCGCTCCTCATTTTTTGGCGTTTTACGACCATAAAATAGGAATTCTGTCACTATCTCATATTTTCGTGTGCTAGCCCATTCCTTCCGCCGTAGGCCCATGACCCCGGACCCAGATCCTCTAAACATTTTCCGAGACATCAAATACTAACTAAGGAACCATAGTCACCACTCCTCTTTTTTGCCGTTGTATGGCCATTAAACCAGAATTTCGCCTGATTCCCATATTTTTGTGTGCTAAAGCACACGCCTTCTGCCATGGGCCCGGACCCAAGGACCTGGATTGCCTAAAAAATTTCGGGACATCAAATACTATATAAGGAATCATAGTCACTGCCTTGCCATGAACGCTTCTCGATTTTTTGTTCTTTACGACCATACAACCGGAATTCTGCCTGATTCCCATATTTTCATATGCTATAGCCCATGATTTACGCCTTGGGCCCAGGTCCACGGACCCGGAGCACCTAACAATTTTTCGGGACAACAAATACTACCTAAGAAACCGTAGTCCCCACCCCACCAGGACAACTCCTCATTTTTTGGCATTTTAGGGCCATAAAACTAGGCTAGGACCTCGGAACCGGATCTCCTAAAAATTTTCCAGGACATCTAATACTGCCCAGGGGACCACAGTCACCGCCCCGCTATGAGCCCTCCACATTTTTTGGCATATTACGATGATAAACCAGAATTTCAGCCGATTCCCATATTTTCATGTGATGTAGCGCATGCCTTCCGCCATGGGCCCGGGTCCCCGAACCGGGATTGCCTAAAATTTCTTGGGGTACATCAAATACTACCTAAGGAATCATAGTCACTGCCCCACCATGAAGCTCCTCATTTTTTGGCATTGTACGGTCATAAAACTAGAATTTCACCCGATTCCTATATTTTCATGTGTTATATCCCACGTCTTTCGTTGTGGGCCCCGGACCCGGATAGCCTAAATTTTTTATAGGACATCAAATACTACCTAAGAAACCATATTCACCACTCCGTCATGACCGCTTTTTATTTTTGGCGTTTTAAGGCCATAGACCCAGAATTTCGCCTAATTCCCATATTTTCATGTGCTATAGCCCACGCCTTCCGCCATGGGACCGGGCCCACGGACCCGGATCGCATAAAAATTTCCAAAAATTCAAATACTACCAAAGGATTACTAGTCACGTCCCCCTCATGACCGCTCCTCATTTTTTGGCATTTTATGGCCATAAAACTGGAATTTTGTCCAATTCCCATATCTTCGTATGCTATAGCCATGTCCGACGCTGTGGTCCTGGGACCCCGGACCCGCATCGCCTAAAGATTTCCCAGGACATCAAATACTACCTAAGGAACAATAGTCACCGCCCCGCCATGACCTCTCCTCGATTGTTGGTATTTTACGGCCATAATACTAGAATTTTGCCTGATTCTCATATTTTTCTGTGTTATAGCCCATGCCTTCCGCCGTGGGCCCAAGCCGCCACACCTAGATCACCTAAAAAATTTCTCTGACATCAAATACTACCTAAGTAATCATAGTCACTTCTCCACCATAACCGCTCCTCGTTTTTTGGTGTTTTACGGTCATAAATTGGAATTCCACCCAATTCCTATATATTCGTGTGCCATAGCCCATGCCTTCCGAGGTGGGCCCGGGCACTCGAACCCAGATCGCCTAAATTTTTTTCATAACATCAAATACTACATAACCATGGTTAACTCCCTACCAATATCGCCTCATTTTTTGGCATTTTACGGCCATAAAACTAGAATTTCGTCGGATCCCCATATTTTCGTGTGCTATAGCCCACGCCTTCCCCTGTGGGCCCAAGACCTCGAACCTGGATCACGTAAAAGAATTCGAGATATAAAATACTACCTAAGGAACCATAGTTACCGCTTAGCCATGACCGTTCCTCGTTTTTTGGCGTTTTACCGCCATAAAATTGGATCTTTGGCTGATTTTGATAGTTTTGTGTGTTATAGCGCACGCCTTTCATCGTGGGCCTGGGACCCGCACCCGAATAGCCTAAAAGGTTTTAGGGATATCAAATACTACCCAAGGAACCATAGTCATGGCTCTGCCATGGCCGCTCCTTATTTTTTTTATGTTTTGCCCCCCCCATAAACCTGGAATTGTGCCCAATTACCATGTTTTCGTGTGTTATGGTCCATGCCTCCCGTCGTGGGCCCAATCCCCCGGATCCAGAATGCCTAAATTTTTTCTAAAACAACAAATACTATCTAATGAACCATAGTTATTGTCATGACTATTCCTCATTCTTTGGCATTTTACGGCTATAAAACGGGAATTTCGCTCGATTCCCATATTTTTGTGTCCTATACGCCTTCCGCGGTGGGCCAGGGACAATAGACTCGAATCGCCTAAAAGTTTTTGGAACATCAAATTCTACGTAAGGAACCACAGTAACCGCCCCACCAATATCGCTCCTCGTTTTTGGCATTTTAAGGCCATGAAACCTGGAATTCTGCTCGATTCCCATATTTTCGCGATCCAAGGCCCAGTGACCCGAATCGCCAAAAAACTTTTCGGGAGATCCAATACAACCTAAGAAAACCTAGTCAATTCCGTGACATAAACGCTCCTCGTTTTTGGTATTTTACGGTCATAAAACTGGAATTCCGCCCGATTCCCATATTTTCTTGTGTTATAGCCCACGTCTTCCGCCACGAGCCCAAGACCTCAAACTAGGATCACCTAAATTTTTTTGGGACATCAAATACTACCTAAGGAACCAAATTCACTGCTGTCTACGCCCCCTTTTTCTCGCGAAATCGGGTTTACGACATTTGGGAAGACAACTCTATTCCCTTTTGGGAATTGGGTTTTTGGAATTTAAGAGTTGCCACCTAATGATTAAGTGCATTAGGACACTAAGGTTTTTGAATTTGAAAACCAGAGTACGGGTAAGGGCTAGAAATTATCTCGAGGGAAAGGTGTTAGACACCGCTCAAGATCCATTAGTGTGGTTCCCGGCCATGCTATGTTGTGACTTTAATGCAAGAAAGTATACAAATAATTTCACACACAAGAGTAGGTATGTAACATACATGTTGGAATCAATAATTTGTTTGAGGGAGGGTCTAAGTGAAAAAAATTAGTCAAGCCATTGAATAAACAAAAAGGGAATTTAGAGGGAATAATGCAGTAAAATTAAGAGGAGTTTTGGGTAGTTGAAAAAGACAGAATTTATTGGTATTAAACTAAGTTACATAAAGAAAAGGGGTCCTAGGTTTATAAAACACATGGATCATCCACACAACACCGGTAACCAATCGTACGCATAGTGTTATCGTGTGATCATCATCTCCATGTCTACC
>MU764526.1:60732-129599 GCA_026770625.1 Nicotiana glauca | reverse complement strand
GCGGAATGGTATCGTTACCTACTGCATGCTATTACCCGTCCCACCTATCAGTCCCGAAGGTGTTTAGGACTACTATTCCTACAGGGTGAGTACTAGGCTGAACCCTTAAGTTTAAAGGACAAAATACTAGGCAGCATACATAAATAGTAGGACTACACATAAAGGGAACATACAAAGACAAATAAAAGGCTCAAATCCCTCCACATGTAAGCATGTAGTTAACACGTCTTTTAACACATTTTGAGGTCTCAAAGGTAGAGATTTTTAAAGAAAAGGAACGAGTGACAACAGTTAGGGTAAGTAAAAAGAAAGCTAAGGAAACTGTTAAAACCTGGTTTAAAAAAGGTAAAGACTTGAAAATACAGTAGTTTAAATCAAAGCAGCATGATTCTGGGCAAAAAAGGTAGCCCAGCAGTTTGAAAACTTAATAGAGCAAGAATAAAAAAATCAGTGAGAATAGATACATGATTTCAAAGAAAAACTTGTTCCCAGATAGAGATGGATTTTCAATAAAAGGGTGACCTCCATAGAGTCACAACAGGAATGAGAGTGGCAGAATTTAAATTAAACAAAGCTGATTATTCTTAAACTGATAAGAACAGGGTTAATCAATTCTTATTAGGCTTAAAGCTTGCATAGGCGATGTACGTATTGCTTACTTGCCTTAAAAAGGGGTGAACAAGCATATTAATTCCAGTTTTAAAGAGAAGACACAGTCAACCAAATTTATGTTATTAAATTAAACTACTGGTGAGGCGTTCAGCAATTGCAACCCTAAATAACATGATACCTAATGCACATAAAGCTCCTAAAGCATGGTCTCTAAATGCAGTAGTAGTTTTTAACAGTTATTTGTTGATTACGAACTGATTACAAAGTGAGTATAACAATCTGAGAGTAAAGAGATTAAGATAGGATATCTAGGTGTGAGATGCATGTCCTACACATGGCTTCTATTGCTCAAATTGGTAAGCAAAGCCCTATAAACATGTTCTCTACCCATTAATTAAACTAAGCATGCATAATCCCTCCCAATTTCACTATAGCCCCAATCAGTTGTTTATAAGTTATAACAAACCGTGATAGCTGAATTACATAATAGAAAATAAAATAAGAAGCTACTCTATAGGGAGCCTTCAACCAGGCCCAATCTTCCAACCTCACTTCTTTCGAGTTTCACAGCCTTGACCATGGTTTGGGTGCGGCAAAGCTCCCTAAGGGCCCAATGGGGGTCCTTGGCCAATACCAGCACCCAAACACTACCAAAATGTTGAACAAGTGCAGTGTGGAATTACTAGCCTTGTGCATCAAAGTTCAATAGGCACTAAAAGGTACCCAAGGCAATGTTTACATGAAGGGAGTAGAACCTAAACTCTAGGAGTAGTGAGAGTGTAATAGAATTTTCTTTAAAGAAATTGAGTTGAAAAGCAGTTTAAAAAATAATCCATGTAGAACCAGTTTTGAAAGAAAAAAATGGGAAAATTTTGACAAACTCAGAACCAAAATACCTCATATAGTTCTGGGCAGTAAACACAAATAGGGAAAAAGGAAGTGGGGGGCAAGTAGTTCATATGTAATAACACAATTGCACCTAGATACCAAAGGAAAGCATTTCAAAATCTAGACAGTCACACCAAGTTTCAACCAAAAGGGCTCATGATCACATGCTGAGAATATACTGGGGCTAGGGGGTAGGAGAGAACATGCATTAAGCAAATCAGCAGGCATGCCGGATTAATATAAGGATAGTCACATAGTGGCATGTTAGTTGCAATAAGAACGGCAGAACCATAAGTAAAAGCATATAAAAACAAAATAAAGTGCATCATGTATAAAAGTATATTGTTTTGGATGCTACAAATCAAATATAGGGCATACCAGTCAAGGATGAGATAGAGTAGAGCAATAGTGTGCAGGGAAGTGAGCAGTAGTATGCAGACCAAACAATCAGCAATGTATAGAGCAGTAGAATAGTGGAGCAGCCCCAAAATCACTCAGTCTTGGCTTTCAGCTGATTGAGTACTCAGTAGTCAACAGGGAAAGTGGGAGAGGATGTGTAGGAAACAAGAGAGAACATTGAGTATGCTTATGCGTGTAAGAGAGAGTTCAGAACAATGAACATTTTGTCCTAAAGAGAGAGTAGGGTACTTATAAATCTCAAATTAAATGGAAAATAAGGTAATATATATATAGAATGATTATAATTATAGAAATAATACCTATTAGAACCAATTAAAAACTTGGATTCCTTTAAATTAGGGAGTCATAGCTCAAACAATACAAATTTCATCAGATAAGGAAGGTGTTTGCAAGACTAATAGTACAAAATAATTACAAGTAAGGAAAGTAAAAACGAAATAAAATATATTGTGCACATAAACAGACGGATTACAGACTGATTTTGAAAATAATTGGTTCGGAAAATCACGGGCAAGATGGAAAATCATAGGGAATCAGCACTAAGTAAGGAAAGCATCTCACAAGCAAGGAAGTGACTCAAGTCAGTGAAAAACCTCCAAAGAAACCACATACAAAAAATCAGGGATTCAAAGAGACACATAGAATTGGCAGAACACTTAGTAAAAAGAGACAATTAGACCTATTTAAACATAATAGGTACAAAACCAAGAACCCTAAGTAAGAAATCACAGAATCGGTGGAACGTCAGAACAAATTAACACATGGAAATTGGGAGATAACTTAGAAGATTACACAAACAAGCAGAAATATCAACACAAACATATAGGACTAGAAGATGTAGTGATTTTGAAAAAGGTTCAGAAACCCTAGTTTTAAAATAAGAACAAAACATTGAAAACTTGAACAATCAAAAAGATCGAGTAGAGAGTAGTGTAAAACACAAAAGAATAACTTAAAAATCGTTTAAAAGACAAAGCTTTAAGAAAATTAGGGTTTCGTAATAAACCAGTGAGAGGTAAGGAACCTGGCTGTGAAACTCGTCAATAATGATGCTCGTAGCACCATCGAACCATAACCCATCGGAGAAATACCGGAGATAAGCCAGGCAAAGCTTTCGATGACCATCTTGTATGGTGGAGGCTTCTAGAGTCTCGAAGATAGAGGGAATCAATTAGACAAGGTTTCACTGCGGCTGGTGGTCGAGAGAAGTGAGGCTGGAGGTGGCCGGAGAGGCGGTGGATTCATCGGAGACGAGAGAGAGAACCAGAAGGTTCTAGAGAGAAGGGAGAGCAAGAGTCAATATAGAGAGAGAGAGAGAGAGAGACCGTCTGAAAATGAGAGACCGTCTGAAAATGAGGGGTTTTAGGGGGGGTTGTTAGATTTTAATTTTGGAAATAAAACTTGGGCCGTTGATCTAACTTGATCAACGGCTCAGATTAGATCAAGGCTGGATCGGGTCATTAAATTGGGTATGGGTTATTTGAGAATTGGGTCGAGGGATTTGGGGTTGAAGTTGGGGTTCAATTTGTGGTTAAAATTGAAATGCAAAAGGGTTATAATTGAAATGGATGAGGCTAAATGTTAAACATCCTTTTCTTGTCTTTTTATTTTAATAAAAATAGTTAAAATAAAACCCAATTAAAAGCACTAAATTGATTAATAACATATAAACGTTAATTAAAAAAATACTTGGAGCAATTTTGTAATTACAAACTACTATTAATCGGAAAATAGGCTATAATTGCAATTATAGCAATTTAGCTTTAAAAATACCAAATAAATTATAAAAAAATCACCTTAATTATATCTAGGTGTAAATATGAGAATAAAATAAATTATTCACCAAAATGATAGTCTGAAAATAATTATTGAATTTTGTACTATTAAAATAGACAACAAATTAATTTTAAAATCTTTAAAATAAGGGACAAATACCAAAACTCTTGGGCATGCTTATATATGCACGTACATACTATTCTGAGAATATTTTGAGTATATAAAATACATAGGGAAAAATTGGGTATCAACAGTTGCCCCTCTTTACCCGGGAAGGATGAAAGAGTTGTCCAGTAAAGATATGATGACCAATTTTGATCGAGAGAAACGACTTGCAAAGGTTTTGACCGAGCTCTGGTTTCTGAGCTGCCTACATATCCCTGGTTTTACAGTAATCAGGTCATATGTAGTTCGGGATACATCGACGGAGTATTCCGATGGAGATTTTGAAGAGACGGACGCAATATTTAGGTTGGGAAGGGTGGTTAGGGACTGATGGGCTGTGAGAACCGGAGTGAGATCGCTCCTGCTGTAAGGTCGTTGCCAGCTGATGTACCTGCAATTGAGTAATACAAGCATATCGTGAAAAATTTAAATAAGATGCAAGTTCCCGTTGGACCATGAATGATGTCTTTGGACGGTTAGGATGACGTCCTCAGACCATGACGTCCTGGGCCATGAAGCGCATAATAAAGGATTCGCATGCTATGAAATGATGTTCTCGGGCTATGATGATGTTGCCTCGGAACCATGATGCCTTTGAATAATGATGTGCATAATATAAAGCGGGATCCTCGGGCCATGGCATGGCGTTCTCGGGCTATGAAAATGGTGCCTCCGAACAATGACGCCCTTGGACAGCTTGGCGGTATTTCAGCCCTTGAAAATTCAAGATTTGGCGGTATTTCAGTTGATGTAAAGCATAAATATAAAATGGCGATATTTCAGCTGACGAAGGTTTAAACATAAACTGGAAATCTTTCAGCCGATACAGAGAATTAAATAAAGCTGGTGATATTTCAGCCAATGTAGAAAAATATAAATTGCGATATTTCAGCCGACAAAAATTTAAATAAAAACCTGGAGATTTTTCAGTCGATGTAACGATTTGAATGCATTTGGAAATCTTTTAGCCGATAAAAAAATTGGCGATGTTTTCGCCATGCAAGATTTAAATAAAGCTGGCGGTATTTCATCCGATGCAAAGAAGAGGTGGCGATATTTCAGCCATGCAGGATGGAGACAATGCTTAGTCTCGGAAGGCAGAAAAGTAGCCTTATGCAATGCAGGGAAATGCAGGATGGAAACAGCGCTTAGTCTCGGAAGGCAGAAAAGTAGCCTTATGCAATGCAAGGAAATACAGGATGGAGACGGTGCTTAGTCTCGAAAGGCAGAAATGTAGCCTTATGAAATGCAAGGAAATGCAAGGAAATGCAGGATGGAGGTAGTGCTTAACCTTGGAAGGCAGAAAAGTAGCCTTATGCAATGCAAGTAAATGCAGGATGGAGGTAGTGCTTAACCTCGGAAGGCAGAAAAGTAGCCTTATGCAATGCAAGGAAATGCAGGATGGAGACAGTGCTTAGTCTCAGAAGGCAGAAAAGTAGTCTTATGCAATGCAAGGAAGTGCAGGATGGAGGTAGTGCTTAACCTCGGAAGGCAGAAAGGTAGACTTATGCAATGCAATAAATAAAAGCGAAAAGTAACGAAATCTCTTAGCTGAGAGGTGATAGCTGACAGTTAGTTGTCCTTGTGGTTTTTGGGGATGTTGCATGCGAATAGCGCTCGAAAATGGGTGATGATCCTGAGAATTGTATTCCTGAAAAGTGTGAGTTTGTAATCGTATCCGATGATTCTATGTTTTTAGGGTGCCTGCATTCAAAGAAAGATTGTGAGTTTTGTCAAGGGGGAAGGTTAGTTCGTCTTCCCGCGGACTACACTCGTCCTACTCGGCTCTTGTTTTCATTGGGGTAGCATTGCTAACAAAGCAATTCTGATAGTATTCATGCATAATTTGGTAACATAATTTAAAAATATGATGTAAATAAGTAATAGATAACAAACAAAATGATTTTCTTTTTAGAAGAACCGACAACTCTGACGTGGTTCAAGATATTGAAACCTCTTTTACTTTGGAATTTTGAGGGTCCTCCTTAAAATTTTGCCCCAGTTTAGTGAGTTGGTGCCTCTGACGGCAGCACGCGATGAATGGAGAGAATCAACTTCGGAATTTTGAGGGTCCTCCTCAAAATTCTGCCTCAGTTTCCAATGTCGGGGGAAATGAAAATTTTGTTGAATTATGACTGAACCCATAGGGCTACCTACGTATCCCCTCTTAAACGGGAATCAGGTCAGGCGTATTTCAAATTACATCATAAAGAAATCATAATGATTACACATAGTATCGCTTCACTGCATCTGAATTGATCGTCTTTGGCCAAACTTCTCCGTCCATCTCTGCAAGTAGGAAGGCTCCTCCGGTTAGAACCCGGTGAACCATGTACGGACCTTGCCAATTAGGAGAGAACTTTCCTTTGGATTCGTCTTGGTGCAGAAAAATCTTCTTCAGTACTAACTGCCCTGGCGCGAATCGTCTTGGCTTGACTCTCTTGTTGAAGGCTCTAGTCATTCTGTTCTGATAAAGCTGACCATGGCAAACTGCATTCAGTCTTTTCCCGTCTATAAGGGCTAATTGCTCATAGCGACTCTTTACCCATTTTGCATCTTCAAGTTCTGCTTCCTGCATAATTCTCAGGGAGGGAATCTCTACTTTGGCTGGGACGACTGTCTCGGTACCGTAAACCAGCATATAAGGAGTTGTCTGAGTTGATGTGCGGACCGTGGTACGGTATCCCAATATGGCAAATGATAGCTTCTCATGCTACTGCTTGTGTTTTTCTACCATTTTCCTCAGTATCTTTTTTATATTCTTATTGGCTGCTTCTACAGCTCCATTCATCTAAGGTTTGTAGGTTGTAGAATTCTTGTACTAGATCTTGAAGGTTTCACACATTGCTTTCATCAGGTCGCTATTGAGATTGGAACCATTATCAGTGATGATTGACTCTGGGACGCCGAGCCGGTAAATGATACGATTGCGGAAAAAGTCTGCCACAACCTTCTTGGTTACTGCCTTATACGATGTTGCTTCAACCCATTTGGTAAATTAATCAACTGCCACTAGAATGAACCTGTGCCCATTTGACGCGGCAATCTCGATAGGTCCAATGACATCCATCCCCCAGATTGACGACCTTAGTTTCGTCCAAGTTAGACTTAGGCCTATTCTCAAAATCCTCAACCTCCTTAATGACCTCTTCTGGTATTTCATCCTCTTCCGAGTCTATATCCGTTTGTTGCATTACCTCGTAGCATGTCACATTCGTCGGTTCATCAAGATAAGTAATAGTAATATTGTGTAAAAAATAAATTAAATGGTAGAGAAAATAATAAGAAACTGAAATACTTTGATTAATTCCAAAATTGTTTTGAACATCAGAGCTCTTTTTCAAAATTTAGAGATAATACTGAAAGGAAATCAACTAATGAAAAAGTGAAATAATGCATAGTGCTTTGTTCAGCCTTGCTACCCCGAAGCTCTCCGGGCCAGGGTGGTTCTGATGGACCAATTGTTGAGGTACTCCCCTCGATTCACCGCCTGTGTGGAAGGGCCTTCCTCCTCGAGAATGACATGACAGTCTATATTATCAACTTCCAAGAATAAGTTCTTTATTGTGGCCAATGTTTCATCTTCCTCTGACCCATACATGATGTCGGTTGGCTGGAAATTTTGCTCCAGGAGGGGTATCGGGTGCTCCAGCGGATAATAAGGGTCGTGTCATGGTGGAGACCAATTCCTGAATTCTTGCCAAGTATATCCATACCCTAACCCGAAAGTGGTGCCATGTTTCTTCAGTTTGATAGGTTCGGTGATTCCCTGAAGGTTCTTGTTGAGCCCTTTGCCAGGTTCATACTCGCTCCAATTCAGTATACTTTCTATCTTGTTATCCCACCACTTATCTTTGTCCACGGCTTTGACTCGCTCAATTTGGTGGTAGGTTTCTCCTCCTAGTTTCCTTCTTTCTTCAATTGTTGGGATGGTTTGGCGACTGTATATAGGGTTACTCCCCTCGCTATGAATAATCACCTCTTGGTGATTCCACTCGAACTTTACTGCCTGGTGCAGGGTTGATGCTACATCTCCAGCGGCGTGGATCCAAGGTCGTCCCAGTAGTAAGTTGTAGGATGCTGGGATGTCTATTACTTGAAAATCAACATCAAACCAAGTTGGCCCCATTTGCAGACATAAACTTATCTCCCCAATAGTGGACCTTTGGGAACCATCAAAAGCTTTGACGTTGATAGCCCCATCCTTGATTTTATGTAAACTCTTCCCCAATATTTTGAGGGTCACCAATGGACAAATGCTGAGGCTGGAGCCTCTATTAATCAAAGTCCTGGTGATGAAATAGTCTTTGCATTGCACAGTGATGTGCAATGCTTTGTTGTGGCTTAAACCTTCAGTGGGCAACTCATCCTCGTGGAAAGTGATTTTATGACTCTCCAATATCTGTCCGACCATGTTTGCCATCTCTCCTCCAGTTATATTGATGGGTACGTACGCCTCGCTCAGTATCTTCATCGGGGAATTCTTATGTGTCTCGAAGCTCTGCAGTAGAGCTAGAATGGAGATCTGCGCTGGTGTTTTATTTAGTTGATCAACAACTGAGTATTCTTTTGCCTGTATCTTCCACCACAGATCATCAGGCCCAATTTCAATAGGCCGTCTAGAGGACTGCTTACTTAATTCATCTAGGTGCTTCGGAGTATAAATTCTGCCGGTTCTGGTCATACCCTGTGCTGCAATTGCTTCTCCAGACCTAGTTTTCCCCTTCCTTCTTGCCTCGGCGGTGTAATCCCAAGGAATGGCATGTGTATGGAATGGCTTTATGGCTGACATCGCTACAGGAATAGGCACTCTCGTTTTGGGTGGCAACACAGCAACTTCAAATGGTACCTTTGGAGACCCAAACTCCACCTCAATTGGCTCTGCGGTCCCTTTGGATGAAGGTGTTTCAAGCTCGAGAGGTATGGAAATGTTTACTTCAGCATTCCTAGAGGGTTGGATCTAGACTATAATTGGATTCAGGGTGACTGTTGGTTTCTTGGGCTCGTTACCTTCAGCAATTAATCCAATTGACCTTTTGGGGTCCCAATCATCTTCTACCTCGATCATGTGCACACTTCCACCCTTATGATAAGGCAAGGGATTGTTGCGAATGTTAGGAGCAGGTTCCTTGGCCACGATGATTTTGTTATCAATTAGAGCTTGGATTTTGTCTTTCAAAGATCAGCACTCATCAATGGTATCCTCTTTCATGTCGAAATGGTGACCCACTAGGAAGGATTTTCTGGAGTTATGGCAGGAATTGGGTGACGTAACCGGCTGCTTTGAGTCTTTCATATAATTGGTCGATTGGCTCGGCGATGGCGGTGTATTTCTTGGGAGGTCTACAGTCGAAGTTAGGGCATGGCCTGTGGAAGTTTTGGCGGGCGGGAGGTGATTGGTAGTGAGCATTATAAGCTTGGTAGACGGGTGCAGGCTGGGAATATCTTGGTGAGGTAGGTTGATATATGGGGGAGGGGGATGATTGGTAAGCAGGTGACAAAATTTGGTAAGAGGGTGGAGGTGTTTGGTAATTGGGTATAGGCTGGTATGTGAGAGGGGGTACCGGGTAGGCTTGGTATTTTACTGGGGACTTGGTTCTCTGTGCAACTATCACGGCACTCACATCGTTTTTCTTGGACGCACCACCAGATTGTAGGGCTTTGTTAGTAGCCTGCAGTGCTTCAAAATTAGTGACCATACCGCTCTTAATGCCTTCCTCAATCCTTTCTCCTAGCTTGATGATATCGGAGAATTTTTGGCCCTCTATAAACATTAACCTCTCATAATACTGCGGATCCTGAGCTCGGATGAAAAATCGGTTCATCTGTTCTTCCTCTAAGGCCGGCTTGACCTTAGTAGCCTCGGATCTCCATCGAGTAGCATACTCGCGGAATGTCTCAGTGGGTTTCTTTTTCAGATTCTGGATGTAGAAGATGTCTGGTGCATTTTCTGTATTGAACCTGAACCTGTCCATGAAATCGGCCGCCATTCCTACCCAGCTTGTCCACTTCTTGGGATCTTGGCTAATGTACCAAGATAGCGCATCGCCTTTCAAACTTCTCATGAAGAGTTTCATGCAAATCTTTTCATCTCATCCTACACTGACCAGCTTATCACAGTATATCCTTAAATGGACCCTAGGATCCCCCGAGCCATCAAACGTTTCAAGTTTGGGAGGTTTGTACCCCTCGGGAAGTTCGACGTCTGGCTGAATGCAAAGATCCTCATAATTCAGCCCTTTAATGCCTTTGTTCCCTTCAACTCCCTAGACTCGGCTAGTCAATTTCTTGAGCTCGGCTGCCAGGTTCTTGATGAGAGAGTCTTTGCCATCAGACTCTGGTGTGTTTGTAATAGGTTGAGTGTATTGTGGCATGGTTTCCACATAGATGGGAGTGTGGTGGGGATGATCACTTGATGGTTCAGGGATGAGGAGTGGAGTGTTGTTATGACATGTGTTGCAATTTTGATTAGTAGTGAGTTGTTTATGTGGCTTCGGGATGTTCTGTGGAGGTATTGGAGCATTGGGGAAGTTGACGTCTGGAGTAGTGAGGGAGAATGACAAGCTTGCCAAGTTCCGAACTTGGTCTAGTTCTTCTTGAAATTTCAGTAACTTTTGTTCGAGCTGGGTGGCACTTTCTTTGGACACCTGAATACCTTGAGGAACCTCTACCCTTTCAGCTGAGTTCTCCTTTCTGATGTTGTTCACGTCCTCTATTTTTGCTTTGTTCTTGCTTTTGACAGGACTTGGAGAAGGAGGAGGTGGAGGGCCCTTAGATCTTGTGGAGTAGGATGACGATGCCAGAGTGCACGAACTAACCTTTTAGGGAGGGGAATAAAAACAACAAAAAGGTAACAAGTTAGTACGGATTCCGAGAAAAATATTGCAATATTTAAACACATAGTACAAGAATATAAATCGTGTCCTAAATTGGGTGCCTCATTGTGCCCGAGGTAGGCCTAGCGACAAGTTGATTTGGGGAACTTATAATGCTAAATGCCTCATTTTATTGATAAAAATAAGACGAATCCCAAAATGACACTAAAATTGCATAAAGTAAAATATCACTAATGGCCATTAGCCTTATTACATTTCAAAGCGAAAAAGAAAAGAGACTCCTAATTATTTGGTCCTAGAAGGACCTTCCCCAGACTCGGCATCTTTGGCTCCATGGAACAACGTCACCAGCTCATGCAATCCCAGGAGCAGATAAGCCCTAGCCAAATGTCCTCCTTCATTTCCCTCGGCATTTTGGCAATTCTCGATCCTCCGGATGAATTTCCCTTCTAACTCTACTAAACATCGCTCCAAATGCCCTAGGTGTTTGTTGGCTCTGATAGCCATATCCTTCCATTCCTCGATCAACTTTTGATTTGCTTCTTGAATTTCCTGATGCTCACTCTCGCACTCCCTGATCCTTTTGCGCAACTGATTGTACTTAACCTGTGTCTTATCCCTTTCGTCGATGACCCTGTGACCTCGAACAAACCTAGGCTGTCCTAACCCAGCGTGATCTTTTTCTAGCTAGCCTGGATAGTATGAAGTGTAGCCGGCATGATATCTGTCAGACTCTATGGAATCCCTTTCCAGGATGATCTTGTCGTTCCATATGTGTTGAGATTGACATTTGTATGGGCTATCGTCGTCTTGGAAATCAGCCCTGAAATAACTCATCTTCTCGACCTTTGGTACGACTTGCTTCCTCCCTGCCTGCGTCATGACTCGGAGAGGGACATAGGGATAAGTTCCCCTCAGACCAATGAGTATGAGGAATCGAGCGTCGCGAGAGCGGATGATGAACTCTCCCGTGGGGAACCATTCGAACTTCCATCGCACCTCGTCTTCTTTCAAGTTTTCAAACAACTCTACCCATCCTCGAGTATCCTCCGGCTGAGCAAACATGCCAGACATATAGCTCATTTTATTGGGATGGTGAAAGGCTATATGATCATTCCACGGCCTTCGCAGAAGCTCTTGACGGTATCGACCCTTTTGGAGATGTTCTATAAGCCATAGTTGGAGTAATAATTTGCAACCCTCAAAATGACTTAGCACCTCGTTGACAGTTTTCCAAAGCTCGGTAGATCTCAGCAACAATCATGGGCACTATGCTGAAAGGCTGCCCTTAAATCCTCCATTAGTGTCTTGGTGACCATGGCTAGTCTGGTATGGATCCTAGCCTTCTTCATAGAAAATACTATCATTCCCAAGAAGCAGAACATAAAGACGAAAACCCTCATGTGGATATGCCCCAACGATGTGAGGCGAATTAATCTGGATAGGTGCGGTAGGATTTGCTATGACCGTACCTCTCATACAGGTAGTCGAAAGGAATATAGGAATACTTCAAACAAGTCAAGTCTAAATTTTTCTTCAACCCCATCATTTTGAAGAAACCCTTACCCTTGCGGTTTTCTGGCATGAGCAAACCCGGAGTCTCCTAAGGAATACCGGCTAACCCTCCTATTTCCTTAAGCAGAAGGGTCATTTCAAGGTCCCCAAATCGAAATTTTGATCTATCACTGTCCCATAATAAGGTCGCAGCCTCTATGATTTTGTTGTCCGGCTGAATTTCCAAAAGAGAGGGTAAGTTTCCCAAATACTTGCGGATGAGAGTCCGGACACTGGAATGAAGGTCCTCCTACCAACTTAGCAACCTCGGGTGAATATTGGTTACCATGCCGAATCTGGGGATTTCGTGCCTTGTTTTCTACAAAACAAAGTGTTAGACCCTTACCCCATCGGACTCGACTATTTAAATCAATAATTGGTATAAACAGCATTTAGTTCTCCAAATAAATGCACAGAATATGGTGTTGTCCGTTTGGGTCCCAGGGGAACCCAGTGGACTTTGGATAAGGCCATCTTAAAGAGTCATTATGTGGACAACATAACTGACTTGACTAGGTTTGACAGTGATGCATGTACAGTTAAATAGAATAAGGTTTCCATGGGTTGCTAGACCGGTACCCTTGAGCGGACAACTCAAGAGGGAAAGGCACGGAACCATCGACTGCACCGATGATCGACCAGTTTTACCGCAAATATGCCTTTGCCAAATTTAGGGGGTAATAATATCGAAAGAGCGCAATAACTCATCAAGCGTTGCTATGGTATTTGTTTAGCACGAGTGGAATATGATGTTGAAGATGCAATTACAAGAATGAAACAAATTGTCACGTATTTTAACGTTCATAATGATTACAATAATTGCTCAAAAATTACAACGGTATTGAAGGAAAGCAGTAAATGAAAGCATTAAACAAAGAGAAACAAAAAGACAAGTCAGTTTTGAATAAAGGTATTAAACAAAGCAATAAAGAAAACAATAAAGTCACATATAACATGAAGTGGTAGAAGCCTAAAGAATCCCCAGCAGAGTCGCCATGCTGTCGACGCCCCCTTTTTCTCGCGAAATCGGGTTTATGACATTTAGGAAGCCAACTCTATTCCCGTTTGGGAATTGGGTTTTTGGAATTGAAGAGTCGCCACCTAATGATTAAGTGCATTAGGACACTAAGGTTTTTGAATTTGAAAACCAGAGTTCGGGTAAGGGCTAGAAATTATCTCGAGGGAAAGGTGTTAGACACCACTCAAGATCCATTAGTGTGGTTCCCGGCCATGCTATGTTGTGACTTTAATGCAAGAAAGTATACAAATAATTTCACACACAAGAGTAGGTATGTAACATACATGTTGGAATCAATAATTTGTTTGAGGGAGGGTCTAAGTGCAAAAAATTAGTCAAGCCATTGAATAAACAAAAAGGGAATTTAGAGGGAATAATGCAGTAAAATTAAGAGGAGTTTTGGGTAGTTGAAAAAGACAGAATTTATTGGTATTAAACTAAGTTACATAAAGAAAAGGGGTCCTAGGTTTATAAAACACATGGATCATCCACACAACACCGGTAACCAATCGTACGCATAGTGTTATCGTGTGATCATCATCTCCATGTCTATCCTTCCCACCCAATTAAGGTATTAAGCGCGGAATGGTATCGTTACCTACTGCATGCTATTACCCGTCCCACCTATCAGTCCCGAAGGTGTTTAGGACTACTATTCCTACAGGGTGAGTACTAGGCTGAACCCTTAAGTTTAAAGGACAAAATACTAGGCAGCATACATAAATAGTAGGACTACACATAAAGGGAACATACAAAGACAAATAAAAGGCTCAAATCCCTCCACATGTAAGCATGTAGTTAACACGTCTTTTAACACATTTTGAGGTCTCAAAGGTAGAGATTTTTAAAGAAAAGGAACGAGTGACAACAGTTAGTGTAAGTAAAAAGAAAGCTAAGGAAACTGTTAAAACCTGGTTTAAAAAAGGTAAAGACTTGAAAATACAGTAGTTTAAATCAAAGCAGCATGATTCTGGGCAAAAAAGGTAGCCCAGCAGTTTGAAAACTTAATAGAGCAAGAATAAAAAAAATCAGTGAGAATAGATACATGATTTCAAAGAAAAACTTGTTCCCAGATAGAGATGGATTTTCAGTAAAAGGGTGACCTCCATAGAGTCGCAACAGGAATGAGAGTGGCAGAATTTAAATTAAACAAAGTTTATTAGTCTTAAACTGATAAGAACAGGGTTAATCGATTCTTATTAGGGCCTAAAGCTTGCCTAGGTGACGTACGTATTGCCTACTTGCCTTAAAAAGGGGTGAACATGCATATTAATTCTAGTTTTAAAGAGAAGACGCAGTCAACCAAACTTATGTTATTAAATTAAAAATCTGGCGAGGCGTTCAGCAATTGCAACCCTAAATAACATGATATCTAATGCACATAAAGCTCTTAAAGCATGGTCTCTAAATGCAGTAGTAGATTTTAATAGTTATTTATTGATTACTAACTGATTACAAAGTGAGTATAACAATCTGAAAGTAAAGAGCTTAAGACAGGATATCTAGGTGTGAGATGCATGTCCAACACATGGCTTCTATTGCACAAATTGGTAAGTAAAGCCCTATAGACATGTTCTCTGCCCATTAATTAAACTAAGCATGCATAATCCCTCCCAATTTCACTATAGCCCCAATCAATTGTTTATAAGTTATTACAAACTTTGATGGTTGAATTACATAAGGGAATATAAAATAAGAAGCTACTCTATAGGGAGCCTTCAACCAGGCCCAATCTTCTAACCTCACTTCTTTCGAGTTTCACAGCCTTGACTATGGTTTGGGTGCGGCAAAGCTCCCTAAGGGCCCAATGGGGGTCCTTGGCCAATACCAGCACCCAAACACTACCAAAATATTGAACAAGTGCAGTGTTGAATTACTAGCCTTGTGCATCAAAGTTCAATGGGCACTAAAAGGTACCCAAGGCAATGCTTACACGAAGGGGGTAGAACCTAAACTCTAGGAGTAGTGAGAGTGTGATAGAATTTTCTTTAAAGAAATTGAGTTGAAAAGCAGTTTATAAAATGATCCATGTAGAACTAGTTTTGAAAGAAAACAATGGGACAGTTTTGACAAACTCAGAACCAAAATACCTCATAAAGTTCCGGGCAGTAAACACAAACAAGGAAAAGGGAAACGGGGGTGCAAGTAGTTCACATGTAATAACACAATTGCACCTAGATACCAAAGGAAAGCATTTCAAAACTTAGACAGTCACACCAGGTTTCAACCGAAACGGCTCATGATCACATGCTGAGAATGTACTGGGGCTAGGGGTAGGAGAGAACATGCATTAAGCAAATCAGCAGGCATGACGGATTAATAGAAGGATAGTCACACAGGAGCATTTTAGTTGCAATAAGAACAACAGAACCATAAATAAAAGCATATAAGAAACAAAATAAAGTTCAGCATGTATAAAAGCATTTTGTTTTGGATGCTACAAATCAAATAGAGGGCATACCAGTCAATGATAAGATAGTGTAGAGCAATAGTGTACAGGGAAGTGAGCAGTAGTATGCAGACCAAACAATCAGCAATGTATAGAGCAGTAGAATAGTGGAGCACCCCAAAATCACTCAGTCTTGGCTTTCAGCCGACTGAGTAATCAGTAGTCAACAGGGAAAGTGGGAGAGGATGTGTAGGAAACAAGAGAGAACACTGAGTATGCTTATGCGTGTAAGAGAGAGTTCAGGACAATGAACTTTTTGCTCGTTTTTGTCCTAAAGAGAGAGTAGGGTACTTATCGCTCTCAAATTAAGTGGAAAATAAGGTAATACATATACAGTGATTATAATTATAGAAATAATACCTATTTGAATCAATTAACAACTCGGATTCCTTTAAATTAGGGAGTCATAGATCAAACGGTACAAATTGCATCAAATAAGGAAGGTGTTGTCAAGACTGATAGTAAAAAATAATTACAAGTAAGGAAAGTAAAAAGAAATAAAATATATTGTGCATATAAACAGACGGATTACATAATGATTTTGAAAACAATTGGTTCCGAAAATCACGGGCGAGATGGAAAATCACAGGGAATCAGCACTAAGGAAAGCATCTCACAAGCAAGGAAGTGACTCAAGTCAATGAAAACCCTCCAAAGAAACCACATACAAAAAATCAGGGATTCAAAGAGATACATAGAATCGATAGAACACTTAGTAAAAAGAGACAATTAGACCCATTTAAACACAATAGGTACAAAACCAAGAACCCTAAGTAAGAAATCACAGAATCAGCGGAACGTTAGAACAAATTAACACATGGAAATTGGGAGATAACTTAGAAGATTACACAAACAAGCAAAAATATCAACACAAACATATAGGACTAGAAGATGTAGTAATTTCGAAAGTGGTTCAGAAACCCTAGTTTTAAAAGAAGAACAAAACGTTGAAAACTTGCACAATCGAAATGATCGAGTAGAGAGTAGTGTAAAACACAAAAGAATAAGTTAAAAATCATTTAAAATACAAAGCTTTAAGAAAATTAGGGTTTTGTAATAAAACAGCGAGAGGTAAGGAACCTAGCTGTGAAACTCGTCAATAATGATGCTCGTAGCACCATCGAACCATAACCAATCGAAGAAAGACCAGAGACAAGCCAGGCAAAGCTTTCGATGACCATCTTATATGGTGGAGGCTTGTGGAGTCTCGAATATAGAGAGAATCAATGAGACAAGGTTTCACGGTGGCTGGTGGTCGAGAGAAGTGAGGCTGGAGGTGGCCGGANGGAGAGCAAGAGTGAGTATAGAGAGAGAGAGAGAGAGAGAGAGAGAGAGAGAGAGAGAGAGAGAGAGAGAGAGAGAGACCGTCTGAAAATGAGGGGTTTTGGGGGGAGGGGGGTTGTAAGATTTTAATTTTAGAAATAAAACCTGGGCCGTTGATCTCACTTGATCTACGACTCAGATTGCATCAAGGCTGGATCGGGTCATTAAATCGGGTATGGGTGATTTGAGAATTGGGTCAGGGGATTTGGGGTTGAAGTTGGGGTTCAATTTGTGGTTAAAATTGAAATGCAAAGGGGTTATAATTGAAATGGATGAGGCTAAATGTTAAACAGTCATTTCTTCCCTTTTTATTTTAATAAAAATGGTTAAAATAATTTTAAAAACCAATTAAAAGCACTAAATTGATTAATAACATATAAACGTTAATTAAAATAATACTGGGAGCAATTTTGTAATTACAAAATACTATTAATCGGAAAATATGCTATAATTGCAATTATAGCAATTTAGCTTTACAAATACGAAATAAATTATGAAAAAATCACCTTAATTATATCTGGGTGTAAATATGAGAATAAAATAAATTATTCACCAAAATAATAGTCTAAAAATAATTATTGAATTTTGTACTATTAAAATAAATAATAAATTAATTTTAAAATCTTTAAAATAAGGGAAAAATACCAAAACTCTTGGGCATTATATATGCATGTACATACTATTTTGAGAATATTTTGATATATAAAATACATAGGGAAAATTTGGGTATCAACAACCGCCCCTCTATGACCGCTCCTCTTTTTTTGGCATTTTATGGCCATAAAATCAAAATTCTGTCTTATTCCTATATATTCGTATGCTTTAGACTATGCCTTCCGGGATATGCCCGAGCCCCCAGAACCCGGATCATCAAAAATTATTTTAGGGCATCAAATACTATCTAAGGAACCATAGTCACCACCCCTCAATGATCGTTCCTCATGTTTTGAAATTTTACGGCCATAAAACTAGAATTCCGCCTGATTCTTATATTTTCGTATGCAATAGCCCACGCCTTCCGCCGTGGACCCAGGCCCCAGACCCGGATCACCTAAATTACTTATGGTACATAAAATACTACTTAAGGAACCATAGTTACCACCTCGCCATGAATTCTCCTCGTATTTTGGCATTTTACGACATAAAACTGAAATTCCGCCCAATTCTCATATTTACGTGTGCTATAGCCCATGCCTTTCGCTGTGGGGCGGGCAGGCTCCGAGACCCAGATAGCCTAATAATTTTCCAGGTCATCAAATAGTACCTACAAAACCACAGTCACCACCCGACCATTATCGCTTCTCATTATTTGGCTTTTTACGCCGTAAAATTGGAATTCTACCCGATTCCCATATTTTTGTATGCTATAACCCATGCCTTCCGTCGTGCGCCCTAGCCCCGGAACTAGATCGCCTAAAAAATTTCTAGGACATCAGAAACTACCTAAGGAACCATAGTCATCGCCACACAATGACCGCTCTTCGTTGTTTGGCATTATAAGGCCATAGAACCAGAATTTCGCCTGATTCTCATATTTTCGTGTGCTATAGCCCAGGCATTTTCCCATTGGCACAAGCCGTCGTACCCGGATTGCCCAAATATTTTTTTCTAGGATATTAAATACTACCTAAGGAATCATAGTCACTGCCTCTCCATGACCGCTCCTCTTTTTTGGTGTTTTACGGCCATAAAATCGAAATTCCGCCCTACTCTTATATATTTGTGTGCTATAGACTATGCCTTCCGCCATGGGCCCGGGCCCCCGGGCCGGGTTCGCTTAAATTTTTTCCAAGATATCAAATACTACCTATCAAACCATAGTCACCACCCGACATGATCAAATTATATTTTGTGGCGTTTTCTGGCCATAAAACTAGAATTCCACCTCATTTCCATATTATGCTGTGTTATATCCCACGCCTTCCGACGAGGGCCAGGGCCCTGGACCCGGTTCCCCTAATATTTTTTCGGGATATCATATAAAACCTAAGGAACCATAGTCAACATCCCCCTATGACCAAATTATATTTTTTTCATTTTATGGCCAAAAAACTAGAATTTCGGCCGATTACCATATTTTCGCGTGTTATAGCTCACGCTTTCCGCCGTGGGCCCGGTTACCCCGAACCTGAATCACCTAAATTTTTTCGGTACATCAAATACTACCTAAGGAATCATAGTCACTGCTCTGCCATGACCGCTCATCGGTTTTTGGCATTTTACGGCCATAAAACCGGAATTCCCCCCGATTCCTATATTTTCGTGTGCTACAGCCCATGCCTTAGGCCGTGGTACCGAGCCCCCGGACTCGGATTACTTAAAAAAATTTCGGGACATCAAATACATCCTAAGGAACCATAGTTACCAACCCACATGACTGCTCCTCATTTTTTGGCATTTTACTACCTTAAAACTGGGATTCCGTCCGATTCCCAAATTTTTTATGCTATAGTCCACGCCTCGAAGGAACCACAGTCACCACCCTGCAATGACCTCTCCTCATTTTTTTGTGTTTTACGGCCATAAATCGGAATTCCTCTCGATTCCCACATTTTTGTGTGCAATAGCGCACGCCTTTTGCCGTGGGCCCGGGCCCCCGGACCCCGATCACCTAAAATTTATTTGGGACATCAAATACTACCTAAGGAACTATAGTCACGCCCCACCATGCAGCTCCTCGTTTTTTGGCATTTTACGGCCATAAAACTAGAAGTCCGCCTTATTCCTATATTTTTTTGTGTTATAGTCCACGTCTTCCATCGTAGGCCCCACACCCGGATAGCCTAAAGTTTTGATGGGACATCAAATACTACCTAAGGAGCCATAGTCACCGTTCCGTCATGACCACTCCTTGTTTTTGGTGTTTTAAGGCCATAAACCCAGAATTTTGCCCGATTCTCATATTTTTGTGTGCTATAGCGCACGCCTTCCGCCGTGAGCCCGAGCACCCGGACCCGGACGGCTAAAGCTTTTTCGGAAAATCAAATACTACCTAAAGATTCTTAGTAACCTCCCTGCCATGACCGCTCCTTATTTTTTGGCATTTTATGGCTATAAAACTGGAATTCCGCCTGATTCCTATCTTTTCATGTGCTATAGCCACACCTTCCGCCGTGGTCCTGGGACCTAGGACCCGGAACGCCTAAAAAGTTTCCAAGACATCAAATACTACCTAAGGAACAATAGTCACCGCCCCGCCATGACTACTCCTTGTTTGTTGGCATTTTACGGCCATAATACTAGAATTTTGCCCGATTCCTATATTTCGTGTGCTATAGCCCACGCCTTCCACTGTGGGCCCGAGTCCTAGGACCTGGATCACCTAAAAAATTTCACTGACATCAAATACAACCTAAGAAACCATAGTCACTACCCTGCCATAACCGTTCCTCTTTTTTTGGTGTTTTACGGCCATAAAATTGGAATTCCTCCTTATTCCTATATATTTGTGTGTTATAGCATGCGCTTTCCGCCAGGTAAGTGGTTTGCAGGTACTGAGTAGGTTGTGGGGTATTCTGAGGAGTATGGTAAGTGGTTTGCGGGTATTGAGTAGGAAGATGTTGGTGTTGAGGAGGAGTTGGTACTGGTGGAGGATTAGGATTTTGGGGAGGTGTTGCGTATTGATGGGGTGCGAGAGGATTTTGTGGACGTTGGTTTGGTGTGTTTTGAGGAGGTGATGGGTTTTGAGCATTTTTTTGGTTAATGTCTGGGACGTTCAGGGTAAAGGGGAGATTTTCCAAGTTGCGGACCTGCTCAAGTTCCCCTTGCAATTCTAGTATTTTCTGTTCCAATCGTAGGACCAATCATTTTGTGCCGGAGAACTCCGACCGTCTGAAGTTGCACATTCTCAGCATGTGTATCGTTGTATTTCCTGACACCACTCATATCATCCATCTTAGCTTTTCCCCTACTTTTTGAATCACTTGGAGGAGGAGGGGGTGGAGGACATCTTGATCTGGTATAATAAGATGATGATGCCTGTATGCACGAACCAACCTTAGGGGATGGGAATAAACAAATAAAGAAAAGAAGAAAAACAAAAAGTTAAACAAGTCAGTGAGGAGTATTAAAAGGTTATTTGCAGTATTTAAACACATATTGCAGAATTATAAATTCGCGCCCTAACTTGGGGACCTCATTGTGCCCGAGTTGGCCTAAGCGACATATAGATTTGGAGAAAAACTGAAATCAATAACTGTGTCATCTCATTAATGTGAAAAATAAACCGCATTCTAATAAAATGACAATAATAATAAAGAGTTACTAATGACATGCGCCTTATTACAACCGGAGCCTAAAAATGAGTCCAGAAAGCAAGTAAACCTAATTTCTAATCTATTTTGTCCCAGAAGGACCTTCTCTATGCTTGGACTTCATTGCTCCATCGATCAAGTTCTCCGGGTCGCGCATGTCCAACAGTAGATACGCCCTCTCTAGGAGACCTCCTTCGTTTCCATCCATATTTTAATAGCCTATAATCCTGTTTCTCATCTTCCCTTCCAGCTCCATCAATCCCTGCTCTAGATACTCCAACCTCCCTGTTGATTTGGTGGAAATTTCTCTCCATTAATTAATTGCTTCCATGTTCGTTTTGTGCTATTCCATATGTCTGGCCTCAGATTTATAAATCCTTTTGCGTAACCTTCTATATTTTACTTGGGCCTCGGCAACGTCGTCTATGACCCTATTTCCCAAATCAACCTTTGGCTTGACTTCTCCTGCTATGTCACCAACCATGACGAGTAAAAATACACATGGCCAGCATGGTATCGATTTGGCTTGATAGTATCCTTCTCCACCATGACCTTTAGATGCCACATATGTTAGGCCTCAAACTTGTATGGAATGGCATCACCTTGAAAATCTACTTTGTAATGACTCATCTTGAAGACTCGCGGTATGACTTGTTTTCTCTCGGCTTGTCTCATGACCCTAATAGGAGCATAAGGATAGATACCCCTCAACTCGATCAGCACCAAATGAGCAACATCCTTTGACCTGATGATAAACTTGTTAGCAGGGAACCATTCAAACATATAATGGATCTTGTCATCGGCTAAATTGCTTAAGAAGTACACCCAATCCACAGCATTTTTTGGTTGTGTAAACTTATCCGGGATGAAAGTCATTCTTTTTGGATAGTGGAAAGTTATGTGGTCATTCCACGATCACCGAGGAAATTTCTGACGGTTCTGTCCTCTTTAAAAATGTTCCAATAACCATATCTGTAGTAACAAGTTATAGACCGCAAAGCGTCTGAATCCCTTCTTGAAGTGGTCCAAAGCTTGGTATATATCTGCTACGATCATTGGGACGATACTATGAGTTTGTCCCGCAATTCCTTCCATTAGGGCCGTAGTAACCATAGCTAAACGTGTATGAATACTTTTCCCTTGGATTGGGAATACCAGCATCCCTAGAAAACAGATAATGAACACGAAAATCTGACGATGAGTCCAACCCAACGAAGTAATAGCGAATTCACCATGGTGAAGGCGATAGGATTTTCTATGTCCGTAATGTGCGTAGAGAAAGTTGAACGGTATGTAAGACTTCTTTAAGCAGACTAACTTGTCATTCTTTCTAAAACCCATCATTTTCAGAAATCCTCGGGAAGTGCGATTCTCAGGTACCAACAGACTAGGGCTATCCCACGGAAGTCCAGCAAAGCCCCTTATTTCCTCTAGAAGGGGAGTCATCTCTATATCCCCGAAATGGAAAACAACTCTCTTTCCATCCCAGAACATAGTAGCTACCTCGATCAGTATGTTGTTCGGTTGGATATCTAGCAGAGAAGGTAAATTCTCAAGAACTCTTTTCACGTGGTTTTTGCCGCTTAGTGTGAGATACTACCACCAATCCAGTGACAAAGAAGGGATATTTTGAACCATGCTGAACCTGGGGACCTCGTGCCTCATTTTTGCAAAACAGATAAAGTTAGCCCTTGCCCCCTTTCAGATTCAGCTAATTTCACACTAATGATCAATATATTGGCATGTTTTTCTCCAAATGATGCATAGATCGTGATTTTGTCCATTGGGATTATGGAAATCCCGACGGACTTTGGACAAGGTTTGCCTTAGTGAGTTATTGTGCGGATAGGATTCTAACTCATACTAAGTTTAGACTTAATGCATGCACAACTGATTTTGGAATGGGGTTTCTAGATGAGTCTAGAATGGTACCCTGAAGAGGACAACATGAGATATAAAGGCACGGAACCATCGATTGCACCGCTGATCGACTAATTTTACCGCAAATAAGCCTTTCCAAATTTAAAATGTGATTATAGGAAGAGCGCAAACAATCATCAAGTGCCACTATGGTATAAATACGCACGAGTGGAATATGATGTTGAGCATGCTTTATGCAAAGACAAAATAATAGATTGTCAAGTATTTTCACATTGGAAGCAGTAAATGCAATATTGAATAGAACGTAAAAACATAAAAAGAAAGGAAAACAAGGAAGAAGTTAGTTCGCGTAATGAAGGAATTGCAATGAAGCAAATAAAGGGGTAAGGATTGGGTAGAGACATGATATAAAAAACTTTGGAGCAAGTAAACATGATTAGTAAAATAAGGGTAAATGCAAGTTGTAATTAAATGGAGAGTTGCATGTGAGTTCATATAAAAGGGAAATAGGGAAAAGGATGTGCATGTAGCAATAAAGGGGAAAATAAGAGCGGGATATTCAAGTACTAGCAAAATAACAAAAACACGCTTATCGAGAGAGACTAATTCATACAGATCAAGTTCGTAATGGTAAGAACCTAAAAATCCCCAGCAGAGTCACCATGCTATCGCGCCCTTTTTTCTCGCGAAATCAGGTTTTGACATTTTGACAACTCCTTTTGAGAGAGTAGGGAAAAGGAATTGGTTGTTAGAGTCGCCATCTAACGGATTAAGGTGCGTTAGGGCACCTATAGCAAATAACTCAGATTATACCAGTTTGCATCACCAGAGACCAGGCAAGGGTTCGAAGTTACCTTGAGGGAAAGGTGTTAGGCACCCATCGAGGTCCACAATGGTGGTTCCCAGCCGAACTTAAATTATAAATTAGTCTAATAAAAAAGTGAGAGAATTATTTACTAGGGATGGGGGTCCTAAATTTTTTAGCCTAAAGGATCACCCCGTACAACATAAATAATACTTCGTAACTCCCTCGAGTCAGGGTGTTATTCATATTATTCAGTGGGCACAGACTATTATCTCCTACTACCCAATTACTATCTTTGAGTTTTTACTTAAAATGCTCTAATCAATTCTAACTCGTACCCTATGCATGTACTACCTGTCACTTACCTAAGGTCCTTGGGACATACAAAACACGTTAGACTTTTCATGCAAGAGAAGATAAAGTCTCAATTTAGCCTCCGCACCTAAGGCAGAAAATGCACGCAAAATATATTGGTGTATTGACAGTGTAATCAGTTAAGGATATTAGATCCTATAGACATGATTTCTATGTGATTCTGGATTTTTAAACATGGTGACAGTAATTTCTGAGTGATCATGCAATTGACTACTGATTTCAATTATAGCAATTTGAACCAATAAGCGAGTTATCTAAGCGTTTTATGTAGTAACTAACAGTGGTGATTACTGGATTATATTCACAATTGGCTAACTGAGTCCTACAGGCATGATTTCTAGTGACAATGGTTAACCAGCGTTGATGACTATTAAAGAAACGAGTAAAGTAATTAATTAACTAGTTCAGATCCTATAAGCGTGATTTCTATAATTAAACTGATTTTAGATCCTATAGTCATGATCTCTAAAATTAAAACTGATGTTAGTTCCTATAGGCATGGTTTCTATCATTGAACCAACTTTAATCCTATAGGCATGCTTTCTAAAATTGAGCAGTACATAAGTTGGAATTTATACACTGAGCCAGAAAACAATTAACCCAAATATTGGTCCTATGGGCATGGCTGCACAATTACTAGACAAATTGATACACTTAAAGGCAGGATTTCTAACAAATCATAATGTTGGTCCTATAGGCAGGATTTCTAACATGTAAACACAACATAGAACCTATAGGCAGGATTTCTAACATACAACAGAATGAGCCAAGCAAACGTCTATAGGCAGGAATTCTATCCATTCTCATGCAAACGTTAAAATTAAGCCCAGTTTTGCCAATTCACTATTGCCCCAATTGTAATTACAAATAATTATTACAGACCATAATCGGATGAATGAATTACACAGTATATAAACTATAGGAATCTTGTAGCAAGCACAAATGCACCTGGACAAACCAAGTCTTCAACTCGCACCATCTCCAAAGCCCAAGTTCATAGGTACAATATGACCAATGGTGAGTGATTCACCCGTATCTCAAAGATAAGCATACAGGGACCAAATCTCTAGTGTGTCAGAGTTCCCAAGGGCTTCAAGAACCCAGGGCGATGCTCATACTAGAGAAGAATGATTAGAATAGTTCAAGGAAAACTATGGACCAAATACTAGTACATCAGAGTTCACGACGGTCTCATAGGGACCCTGAGCAGTGCTCACACCGGGAAAACCAAGGGACAGGGCCAAGATTGCTTTGGCTTTCAGCCAGTAGAGATTAGAATTTAGGATAGTGTAAAGCAAGATTGGGAAACAGGTTTAAGGACAGAATCACACATAGAACAGAGGCAAACACATTGGAACTAAACAGACCTAAAACTAATAAGTTTGAAACAGGCTAACAAAGAACTTTTTTTAAACATGTTTCACAAATGCAATAAAGAGTTCAGATTGGGATAAGTCATATGAAATCAATCATGAATCAATAGGCATATTGGTTATCAATTAACATTAACAAAGAGGATGCAACATGGTGGGCACATGATCAAGTTAATACATGACAACAGACTTAGCAATGAACTGACAAGTTTACACGGTGAATCAGTGTCACAAAACATAATTATACCAAATAGAAGTCTTAAGTTACACACATGCACACAAGTTCATCAATTATTTCACGGAGTTTAAACATGTCTAAAACATATAGAGCAATGAATCTAATAACAGTTATTGGACAAGTGACACAGTATGGAGGTTTTAGTAACTTACTAGTTTAAATGAAATAAAAAGAAGCTAGGTAATGCAGAAATGATCACAATAGCAGTAAACAACAAGAAGGTTTCTGGCCTTGGCTTCCAGCCGGCCAGGAATTAAAACAGAGTATAATATAGTATATATCATTTCAGTAGTGAGAGATACTCTGATTCTTAAGGGGAATGGGGGGAGAGGTTTAAATAGCACTGGACTAGGCACATAAATATGAATATAATCAATCAAGGAAACATCTAATAGTCAACTAAGGGAAAAAAACTCAGAACCTTATTTAAGGTAAGCCAGAAGTAACAAGTGCATAGATGCGTAAAACATAGAGTCAGAGATTTTAACATGTAATTAGGGACTCAAACATAATTAAGGAATCAAAGACTCCTAAGTTTAGGGTAAGTAAAATTGGCCAACATTTAACGGCAAGCATCACAAAACATATAGACAGAATCACTGAGGGAAACATTGAAAGAAAGAATCGAAAACCCTAATTTTTAGGGTAAGTAAGAAATTATTCAGAAATTAATGGCAAGAGTTATAATAAAGATGCATAGAGACATATAGATGGAATAATTAAAGATTGAACTAAATTTGGTTCGATTTCAAAGAATCAAAATCCCTAATTTTAGGATAAGTAAAAATTAGTCAGAAATATCTATGAAAAAATGATAATAGAGATGCACATAGATAGGTATACGGAAACATTACAGAGAAATATTTAACAAAAAATAGAAAAACTATAATAGATCTTGAAAGATCTGAACCCTAGCTTTAGGGTAAATGAAGAATCGAGAAAATCTCGGAGATTCATACCATAAAGAGATGAAGAATAAACATAGAGGGAACCAGATTTGGTTCAAAATAAGAGAGATATGCTTGCCATGTTACGCAAGCAATTATGTAACACCATAAATGGGTAGCCAGTAGCAAGACAAGATGAATAAGGTAAGAAGATCGTTGATGGATTCCATATATGGGTTGGAATCAAAGGGGAAATGGGGTTACTGCGCTAGGGTTTCTTTAGAGATGAGAGATGAGAGATGAGAGACAGGACTGTTCAAGGGCAGCGGACGGCGGAGAGTGATTTAGGGTTAGGGGTTTGGTTAATTAAAAAGGTAGGGGTAATATGGGCCATTAATCGCAGAGATCAATGGCCACGATTAGTTAGGGGTTGTAGGTCGGGTCAGTTTAATCGATTGGGCTGGGGCTATTTGGTTTGGGCTCAGGATCTATTGGGCTGGTGTAAAGGTGTTGAGCTTGTGTATTGGGTAGTTCTAGGTCTGAAAATAGGAGTAATTTAGGGCTAGTTTTTAAATACCCAACATTTAATAAATAAATATTTATAAAAGTGATTAATAAATATAAAAAATATCATTTGTGTACTAAAATGGTTAAAAGTAATTACTTCACATTATAAAAATATAAAAAGTCATTTTCTACATAAATAATGTAATTATACATGCATATGGGCTATTATTGTAAAATGTGCAATTTAGCCTTAAAATATAAATGTAATTATAAAATTGCACTGAAAAATATTTAAACATTATGCAGGTATAAACGATAAGTTTAGATGATCAACTCATCATAAAAATAATTTGTAGGGTATTACTGGATATTTATATAATAAAAATATAGAAAGAAATTGATTTAAAGCCTTTAAAATTTATGAAAAATACTTGTGCATACTTGTAAATCAAATGATGATGCATGTGCACTACTATGAATATATATATATATATATATATATATATATATATATATATATATATATATATATATATATATATATATATATTGGAGAATATGAGGAAAAAATTGGGTATCAACAGCTGCCCCTCTTTATCCGGGAAGGATGGAAGAGTTGTTGGGTAAAGAAATGATGACCAATTTTGATCGAATGGGGTGTTTGAAAAATATAGGTCGCACCCTGATCTCTGAGCTGCCTACATTTTCCTGGCTTTACAGGGATTAGGCCGTGTGTAGTTATGGACCCAACGGCGAATGAAACCGATGGAATTGTTATAAGAATAGTCGTGTGTTTCGGAAAGGGTTCTATTGGGAAGGATAGTATTGGATGGATTTATGCGGAGTTATGAATGTAAATCTGAAATGTAACGGATGTATCACAGGGCAAATATCTGAACGGTCATGGAGTAAAGGCAAGTAATTGATGGGAGTCGGTAACGTCCAAAATAATGGCCGGGTGTGAATGGTATAAGCGAAAACAAGAGCGAAGGTTACTCCTGTTTGAAGAACGGTTAACTCCTGAATTACCTACAAAACTTAAAATACGATGCATGAAAATATATATGGATTATTGCGAGAATTTAATCATGATGCAAATTTACTTTGGACCATGAAGGTTGTCTTTGGATGGTGAGGATGATATCTTTAGACCATGACGTCCCGGGCCATGAGTCATGAGATAAGGGATTCGCAGGCCATAAAAAGATATTCTTAGGCCATGAGAATGGTGCCTCTGAACTATGGAACCTTTGAATAATAATGTGCATTATTGAGAGATCATCGGGCCATGAAATGGTGTCTTCAGGCTATGAGGATGATGTCTTTGGACTATGACGCCTTCAGACAGAGACATGTGATGCATCGTATGAGAAAAACAAGACAGAGCTTAGTCTTGTATAGGATTAGGACATGGCTTAGCCCTGGAGAAGGTGAAATAGTGCTAGGTTTTAGATAGAGTAACGTTCAGTCATTAGACAAGGAAAGGCAGAGCTTAGCCATATGCACATGGGGAGGTAATGCTTAGCCTCATGTGAGAAAGGGGAGACAGTGCTTAGTCTCATGCAAGGAGAGGTAGTGCTTAGCCTTATGCAATTGAGAAGGCAGGGCTTAGCCTCATGTAAGATTCGAGACGGTGTTGGTCTCATTCAATGGAAGGAAATGCTTAGCCTTATGCAGACAGGTAGGCAAGGATTAACCTCATGTAAGAAAAGGGAGGCAGGGCTTAGCCTCATGCAAGAATTGAGACAGAGCTTAGTCTCATGCAAAGAGAAGGCAATGCTTAGCCTTATGCAAGTGAGGAGGCAAGGCTTAGCCTCATGCAAGAAAAGGGAGACAGGGCTTAGTCTCATGTGGGATTTGAGACAGAGCTTAGACTCATGCAAAGAGAAGGCAATGCTTGGCCTTATGCAAATAGGGAGGCAAGACTTAGCCTCATGCAAGAATTGAGACAGAGCTTAGTCACATGCAAAAAGAGATGGCAATGCTTAGCCTTATGCAAATAGGGAGGCAGGGCTTAGCCTCATGCAAGAATTGAGATAGAGCTTAGTCTCATGCAAAGAGAAGGCAATGCTTAGCCTTATACAAATAGAGAGGCAAGGCTTAGCCTCATGCAAGAATTGAGACAGAGCTTAGTTTCATACAAAGAGAAGGCAATACTTAGCCTTATGCAAATAGGGAGGCAAGGCTTAGCCTCATGCAAGATTTGAGACAGAGCTTAGTCTCATGCAAAGAGAAGGCAATGCTTAGCCTTATGCAAATAGGGAGGCAGTCTTAGCCTCATGCAAGATTTGATACATAGTTTAATCTCATGCAAAGAGAAGGCAATGCTTAGCCTTATGCAAGTGAGGAGGCATGGCTTAGCCTCATGCAAGATTTGAGACACTGTTTAGTCTCATGCAATGGACAAATAGCAAATAGGAGCAGAATATTTCTTAGTTGGAGATATATTTGCGCTTGGAGGTCCGGCTGTTATGAAGGTAATGATTTAAGGCGCACGTACTTGTGGTGATTCCTTGTTCCTGCATCCAAAGAAAATTTGTGAGTTTTGTGGGGGAGGTTGTTTCGTTTCTTTTGTCTGCTTGTTTTGCTTTGCTTTGCTTTGCTCTGGATATCCTGTTTGAGTTACCCTGGGTAACATCTGGCTGCCATAGAAATAAAGTTTTTGAAAAAAAATATGCATTTGTTTGATGAAATAGAGTTATTTATAAAACATAGTCATGGCCCCACCATGGTCGGTTCTCATTTTTTGGTGTTTTACGGCCGTAAACTCGGAATTTCGCCTGATTCTCATATTTTTGTGTGCTATGGTCCACGCATTCCACCGTGGGCCCGATCCACCAGATCCGGATCACCTAAAATTGTTACGAATCATCAAATGCTACCTAATGAACCATAGTCACTACCCCGCCATGATCGTTCCTCATTCTTTAGCATTTTACGGCCATAAAACTAGAATTCCACCTGATTCTCATATTTTCGTGTGCTATAGCCCACGCCTTTCGCCGTAGGCCTGGGCCCCATACCCGGATCGCCTAAAAATTTTCGGGACATCAAATACTACCTAAGGAATAATAGTCACTCCCGCCTTGACAACTGCCTTCTTTTCGCATTTTACGTCAAAAAAATCTAAATTCCACCCGATCCCTCTATTTTCGTGTGTTATAGCCCATGACCAAATTTTATTTTTTGGAGTTTTATGGTCATAAAACTGGAATTGAGCCTGATTCCCATATTTTAGTGTGCTATAGCCTACGCCTTCCATCATGGGTCCGGAGCCCCGACCTAAATAGCCTAAAACAATTCCTGGACATCAAATACGACCTAAGGAACCATACTCACCACTCCATCATGACCAAATTTCATTTTTTAGCATTTTACGGCCATAAAACTCGAATTTTGCCTAACTCCCATATTTTCATATGCTATAGCTCATGCCTTCTGCCGTGGGCCAGGCTCCCCGAACCTGGATCGCCTAAAATTTTTACGGGATATTAAATAACACCTAAGGAATCATAATCACCTTTCCTCCATGACCAAATTTTATTTTTTGGCGATTTATGGCCATAAAACTAGAATTCCGCCCGATTCCCATATTCTCATGTGATATAGCCCACGCCTTCCGCCATAGGCCCGGTCCTTCGAACCCGGATCGGCTAAAAAATTTTTGGGATGGTAAATACGATGTAAGGAACCATAGTCACCTCTCCGCCATGACCAAATTTCTTTTTTGGCGTTTTACAGCCAAAAAATAAGAATTCCGCCTGATTCCCATATTTTCGTGTGTTATAGCCCACGCCTTCCGCCATGGGGCCTCCCGACTTGAATCACCTAAAAAAATCTGGACATCAAATACGACATAAGGAACCGTAATCACCGCTTTGTCGTGACTAAATTTCATTTTTTGGTGTTTTATGTCCATAAAACTGGAATTCCGCGTGATTCCCATATATTCGTATGTTATAGCCCACGCCTTCCGCCGCAGGCATGGGCCCCCTAAACTCGATCGCCTAAAAGTTTTTCGGGACATTAAATACGATCTAAGACCATAGTCACTGCCCCTCCGTGACCAAATTTCTATATTGTTGGCATTTTAGGCCCATAAAACTGGAATTCCGCCCAATTCTCATATTTTCGTATGCTATAGCGAACGCCTTCCGCCGTGGGGCGGGGCCCTAGGCCTGAATAGCCTAAAAAAAATTCTGGACGTCAAATATGACCTAAGGAACCATACTTATCGCTCCTCCATGACCAAATTTCTTTTTTTTTTTTGTATTTTACGGCCATAAAACTCGAATTTCGCCTGATTCCCATATTTTCATGAGCTATAGCCCACGCCTTCTGCCATGGGCCGGGCCACCCAAACCCGGATTACCTAAAAAAAATCTACATATTAAATACGACCTAAGGCATGATAATCACCGCTCTGCTATGACAAAATTTCTTTTTTGGTGATTTACGGCCATAAACTAAAATACCGCCCAATTCCCTATTTTCGTGTGATATAGCCACGCCTTCCGCGGTGGGCCTGGGTCCCCAAACCTAGATCGCCAAATATTTTTTCCGAATATCAAATATGATATAAGAAACCATAGTCACCGCCGAAAATTTCATTTTTTGGTACTTTACGGCTATAAAACTGGAATTCCATTCCCATATTTTCATGTGTTATAGCCTACGCCTTCCGCCATGGGCCCGAGCCCCGCATCCGGATCGCCAAATTTTTTTACCGGACATCAAATACGACCTAAGGAACCATACTCACCATCCTTCCATGACTAAATTTTATTTTTTTGGCATTTTACGGCCACAAAATAGGAATTCCGCTAGATTCCCATATTTTCGTGTGCTATAGCCCAAGCCTTCTGTCGTGGGTCCGAGATCCTTGACCCGGATCGCCTAGAAATTTTCAAGGACATCAAATACAACCTAAGGAACCATAGTAACCACCCTCTATGACCAAATTTCTCTTTTTGGCATTTTACGACCATAAAATTGAAATTCCACCTGATTCCCATATTTTCGTGTGTTATAGCTCACGCCTTTTGCCGTGGGCCCGGTCCCCCGCACCCAACTCGCCTAAAAAAATTTGGACATCAAATAAAACCTAGGGAATCATAGTCACCACTCTTCCATGATCAATTTTCATTTTTTGGCATTTTACATACATAAAATTGGAATTCTACCCAATTCCCATATTTTCATGTGATATAACTCACGCCTTCTGTTGTACGCCCGGCCCCTGTACTCGGATCACCTAAAAAATTTCTGGGACATTAAACACGACCTAAAAAACCATAGACCAAATTTAATTTTTTATCGAATTACAGCTATAAAACTTGAGTTCCGCCTGATTCCCATATTTTCATGTGCTATAGCCCACCCTTCAGCCATTGGCTTGGGCCACTTGAACCAGATCGCCTAAAAAATTTTCTGGACATCAAATACGGCCTAAGGAATCATACTCACCAACCGTCCATGACAAATTTCATGTTTAGTGTTTCACGATCATAAAACTGGAATTCTACCCGATTCCCATATTTTCGTGTGCTATAACCCACGTCTACCGCCATGGGCCCGGGCCCCCAGACCTGGATCTCCTAATATTTTTTTGGGACACCAAGTACGACCTAAGGAACCATATCCATCGCCCCGCCATGGCTAAATTACATTTTTGGCATTTTACGGTAATAAAATTGGAATTTCTCACGATTCCCATATTTTCGTGTGCTATAGCCCACGCTTTCCGTCGTGGACCGGGCCCCCTCATCCGGATCGCCTAATATTTTTCGATAACATAAAATACGACCTAAGGATTCAAATTCACCTCCCACCGTGCCCAAAATATATTTTTTGGCATTTTACGGCTAAAAAATTGGAATTGCGCTCGAATACCATATTTTCGTGTGCTATAGCCCACGCCATCCGCCCGGGCCCCGGACCCAAATCTCTTAATATTTTTTCGAGATATCAAATACGACCTAAGAAATCATAGCCACCACCCCGCCATGGCCAAATTACATTTTTAGGCGTATTACGGTAATAAAACTGGAATTCAGCTTGATGTCCATGTTTTCATGTGCTATAGCTATGCTTTCTTCCACGGGCCCAAGCCACCAATCCCGGATCGCCTACTATTTTTCCGAGACATAAAATATGACGTTAGAAACCATAGTCGCCACCGCGCCATGACTTAATTACATTTTGCATTTTACAGCCATAAAACTGGAATTCCGCCCAATTCCCATATTTTCGTGTATTATAGCCCGCCTTCCGCCGTGGGCCCAGGCCCCAGGACGTGGATCGCCTAATTTTTTTCCGGGATATCATATACGACCTAAGGAACCATATCCACCGCCCCACCATGACCAAATTAGATATTTTTTATTTTACAGCCAAAAAACTAGAATTCCGCCCAATTTCATTTTTCGGGCGCCATAACACATGCATTTTACCGTGGGCCGGCTCCCTCAGACCCAGATCTCCTAAAAACTTTTCGGAACATCTAATACTATCTAAGGAACATAAATCACTGTCTTGCCATGACTGCTCCTTGTTTTTCGGCATTTTACAACCATAAAACTGGAATTGCGCCCGAATCCCATATTTTCGTATGCTATACCCACGCCTTCCGCCGTGGGCCTGGTCCCCTGGACCAAAATCTCCTAATATTTTTCAGACATCAAATACGATCTAAGGAACCACAGTCACCACCCCGCCATTGTCAAATTACAATTTTAGGCATTTTACGGTAATAAAACTGGAATTTCGCTCGATTCCCAAATTTTTGCATGCTATAGCCCACGCTAGTTGCCATGGACCCGGGTCACTAGATCCGGATAGCCTAATATTTTTTCGGGACATCGAATACGACGATTCCCATATTTTCGTATGCTATAACCCACGCCCTCCGCCGTGGGCCTGGGCCCGAGGACCCGAATCGCCTAATATTTTTTCGGGATATCAAATACGACCTAAAGAACCAAAGTCACCGCTCCACCATGACCGAATTACATGTTTTTTATTTTACGGCCAGAAACTAGAATTCCGTCCGATACCCAATTATCGTGCACTATAGCACACCCCCTCCATCATGGGACTAGGCCCTAGAACCCGGATCTCCTAGAAAAAATTGGGACATCTAATAGTACCTAAGGAACCAAAGTCACCGCCCCTCGATAACTGGTCCTTGCTTTTTGGCATTTTACGGCCATAAAATCGGAATTCTGCCTGATTTCATATTTTTGTTTGCCATAGCGCCGTGGGCCCAAGCCCCCCTACCTGGATTGCCTAAAAACAATTTGGGACATCTACAACCTAAAGAACCATAGTCACAGCCCCGCCATGGCCACTCCTCATTTTTTAGCTTTTTATGGCCAGAAAAACAAAATTCCACCCGATTTTCATATTTTCTTGTGTTATAGCCCACGCCTTTCTCCATGCGCCCTGGCCGCCGGATCTGGATCGCTTTAAATTTTTCCGGGACATCAAATACTACCAAAGGAATCATAGTCACTGCCCCACCATGATCGCTCATTATTTTTGGGCATTTTACGGCCATAAAACTGGAATTCCGCCACATTCTCATATTTTCGGGTGCTATAGCCCATGACTTTCGCCGTGGGGTCGAGACCCCGGACTCGGATCGCCTAAGAATTTTACAGGACATCAAATACTAACTAACTAACCATTGTCACCACCCCACCATGACCGCTCCTCGTTTTATGTCGTTTTATGGCCATAAAATCAGAATTTCATCTAATTCTCATATTTTCGTGTGCAATAGCCCACGCCTTCCGCCATGGGCCCGGGCCCAAGGACCTGGATCGCCTAAAAAATTTTGTTACAACAAAATACTACCTAAGGAATCATATCCACTACCCTGCCATGACCGCTTCTCGGTTTCTGGTGTTTTACGGCCATAAAACTGGAATTTCACTTGATTTCCATATTTTCATATGTTATAGCCCATGCCTTACGCCGTGGGACCGGTCCCCCAGATCCAGATCGCCAAACAAATTTTTGGGACATCAAATATAACTTAAGTAACCATTGTCACCACCATGCCATGACTGCTTCTCATTTTTTAGCGTTTTCCGGCCATAAAACTGGGATTCCGCCCGATTCCCATATTTTGTATGCTATAGCCCATGCCTTCCGCCGTGGACCTGGGCCCCCGGACCAGGATCTCCTAAAAACTTTCCAGGACATCTAATACTACCTGAGGAACGTAAGTCATCGCCCCTCCATGACTTCTCCTCATTTTTATCGTTTTACGGCCATAAACCGAAATTTCCCCCTATTTTCATATTTTGTGTGTAGCGCAGGCCTTCCGCCGGAGGCCTGGGTCCCCTGACCCAGATCGCCTAAAATTTCTTCGTGACATCAAATACTACCTATTGTTCCATACTCCATAGTCACCGCCCGCCTTGACCAAATAATATTTTTTAGCATTTTACGGCCATAAAAGTAGAATTCTACCTGATTTCCATAATTTCGTGTGTTGTAGCCTACGCCTTTCGTCGTGGGCCCAGGTCCTGGACCCCGGACCCTGATAGCCTAAACTTCTATGGGACATCAAATACTACCAAAGGATCCATAGTCACCGCCCCTCCATGACCGCTCCTCTTTTTTTGGCGTTTTATCGCCATAAAATTGGAATTCCGCCCGATTCCCATATTTTTGTGTGCTATAGCCACTCATTCCACCGTGGGACTGGGACCCTAGACCCGGATTGCTTAAAAATTTTCTGAGACATCAAATACTACCTAAGGTACGATAGTCACTGCCCCGCCATGACCGCTCCTCCTATTTTGGCATTTTACGGCCATAAAATCAAAATTTCGTCCTATTCCTATATATTCGTGTACTATAGCCTACGCCTTCCTCCATGGGCCCGGTCCCCCTGAATCAGATCGCCTAAAAAATTTTCATGACATCAATTACTACCTAAAGAACCATAGTCTACGCCACACCATGATCGCTCCTTATTTTTTGATGTTTTACGGCCATATAATCGGAATTCCTCCCGATTCCCATATTTTCGTGGGCTATAGCCCACATCTTCCGCCATGAACCCGGGATTCCAGACCCGAATCGACTAAAAAAATTTTTGGATATCAAATACTACCTAAGGAATCATAGTCACTACCCCTCCATGACCGCTCCTTGTTTTTTGGCGTTTTACATTCATAAAACTGGAATTCTACCCGATTCACATATTTTCATGCGTTATAGCTCACGCCTTCCATCGTAGGCTCGGGACCTATACCCGGATAGCCTAAAAGTTTTTTGGGACATCAAATACTACCTAAGGAAATATATCAACGCCCCTCCATGGCCGCTCCTCATTTTTAGCGCTTTACTGCCATTAAACTGGAATTACACCCGATTCTCATATTTTCGTGTGCTATGGTCCATGCCTTCCGCTGTGGGCCTAGTCTCCCGAATCTGGATCTCCTAAAAATTTTCTGAAACATCAAATACTACCTAATTAACCATATTCACCGCCCTACCATGACCATTCTTCATTCTTTGTCATTTTACCGCTATAAAACTGAAATTTCGCTCGATTCCCATATTTTTGTATGTTATACGCCTTCCGTCGTGGGCCCGGGACAATAGACTCGAATCACCTAAAAACAATTCGGGACATCCAATACAACCTAAGGAACCATAGTCATTGCACCAATATGAAATATACTCGTTTTTTGGCGTTTTACGACTATAAAACCTAAATTCCGCCTGATTCCCTTATTTTCGTGTGCTATACGCCTTCCGCCGTGGGCCCGGTCCCTCGGACCCGGATCGCCTAAAAATTTTGTGGGACATCAAATACTACCTATGGAACCATAGTCACCACCGCCATGACCGCTCCTCATTTTTTGGCATTTTACGACCATAAAACTAGAATTCTGCCCGATTCCCAAATTTCGTGTGCAATAGCCCTTGCCTTCTACCTTGGGCCCCGGACCCGGATCGCCTAAGTTTCTCACGGGACATCAAAATATTTGCATTTTACGGTCCTTAAACTAGAATTCCGCCCCATTCCCATATTTTCGTCTCCTATAGCCCATGCCTTCCGTCGCGGGCCCGATGCCCTGGAACCGAATCACATTAAATTTTTCCATCACAACAAATACTACCTAAGAAACCGTTGTTGCTGCACCGCCATGAACTCTCCTTGTTTTCGGTTGTTTTACGGCTATAAAACCAGAATTCTGCCTGATTCATATTTTTCGTATGCTATAGCCCAAGCCTTGTATCGTGGGCCCGAGCCCCCATACCCGAATCGCCTAAAATATATTTTGTCCATCAAATACTACCTAAGTAACCATAGTCACTGCTCTCCATGACTGATCCTATTTTTCCCTCTATAAATCGGAATTTCACCCGATTCCCATATATTCATATTCAATGGCCTACGCCTTCCATAGTGGGCCCGGGATCTCGGACCTGGATCGCCTAAAAGTTTTCCTGGATATCAAATACTACCTATGGAACCATAATCAACGCCTCGCCATGACCGCTCCATATTTTTTGGCATTTTATGTGAATAAAACTAGAATTCCGCCCGATTCGTATATTTTCATGTGCTATAGCTCACGCCTTTCGCCATGGGCACAAGCCCCTGTACCCGGATCGCCTAAAAAAATTTGTGACATCAAATAGTACCTAAGGAACCATAGTCGCTGCCTCTCCATGAACGCTCCTCGTTTTTTGGCGTTTTACGACCTTAAGACTGGAATATCCCTCAATATCCATATTTTCATGTGCTATATAGTCCATGACTTCCGCCATGGACCTGGGCCTCCTGACCCGTATCGCTTAAAAATTTTCCAGGACATCAAATACTACTTATTGAACCTTAGCCACCGCCCGCCATGACCAAATTACAGTTTTTGGCATTTTACGGCCATAAAACTAGAATTCTGTCCGATTCCCATATTTTCGTGTGCTATACCACGCCTTCCACCGTGGGCCCGGGACCCCTGGACCCTGATCGCCAAAAATTCTTCCGCGACATCAAATACTACCTAAGGAACCATAGTCACTGCCTCGCCATGAATTCTCCTCATATTTTGGCATTTTACTGCCATAAAATCGGAATTCCGCCCGATTCCCATATTTTCGTATGCTATAGCCCACGCCTTTCGCTGTGGGCTCGGACCCCCAAATCCAAGTAGCCTAATAATTTTCTCGGACATCAAATACTACTTAAGAGAACATAGGCACTATCCGGTCATGACTGCTTCTCATTTTTTGGCATTTTACGCTATAAAATCGGAATTCCGCCCAATTTTTATTTTTTCGTGTGCTATAGCACATGCCTTCCGCTGTGGGCCAGAGCCCCCAAGCCCGGATCACCTAAGATTTTTTCATGACATCAAATATTACCTAAGGAACCATATTCACCACCCCACACTGGCCGCTCCTCGTTTTTTGCATTTTACGGCAATAAAACTAGAATTCCGCCCGATTCTTATATTTTCATGTACTATAGCCCATGCCTTTCGCCGTATGCATGCCCCCGTACCCCGAATCGCCCAAACATTTTTTCGTGACATCAAAAACTACCTAAGGAACTATAGTCACCGCCTCGCCATGACTGCTCCTCATTTTTTAGCATTTTACGGACAAAAAAGCGGAACGCCGCCCGATTCCCGTATTTTCGTGGGCCCGGGCCCCTAGACCCAACTAGACTAATAATTTTTCAGGATATCAAAAACTACTTAAGTAACCATGGTCACCACCCCGCCATGACCTCTCCTTAGTTTTTGGCGTTTTACGCCATAAAACTGAAATTTCGCCTGATTCCCATATTTTCGTGTGCTATAGCCCACGCCTTCTGTCGTGGACCCGAGCCCCCGGACCCGAATTGCCTAAAATATTTCCGGCAAATCAAATACCACTTAAGGAACCATAATCACCGCCCTACCATGAACGCTTATCATTTTTTAGCGTTTTACGATCATAAACTGGAATTCCGCCCAATTCTCATATTTTCATGCCTTCCGCCGTGCGCCCGGGCCCCCAAACTCAGATCACATAAAATTGTTTAAGGTTATCAATTACTACCTAAGGAACCACATTCACCGCCTTGCCATTCCCGCTCCTCGTTATTTGACATTTTACGACCACTAAACTAAAATTTTGCCCGATTCCTAGATTTTCGTCTCCTATAGCCCACGCCTCCCGCCGTGGGCCCGAGCCTCCGGACCTGGACCGCCTAAAAATTTTTCATGACATAAAATACTGCCTAAAGAACCATACTCACTGCCCTGCCATGAACGCTCCTCATTTTTTTATGTTTTACGGGCATAAAACTAGAATTTCGCCCGATTCCCCTTTTTTGTGTGCGCCCATGCCTTCAGCCGTAGGACCAAGCGCCCGGATCCGGATCACCTAAAATTTTTTCGGGACATCAAATACTACCTAAGGAACTATAGTCACCACTCACCATGACCGGTCCTTATTTTTTGGCATTTTACAACCATAAATCGAAATTCTGATTGATTTCCATATTTTTTTGTGCTATAGCCCACGCCTTACGCCGAGGGCCCCGGCCCCTAGACTCGGATCGCCTAAAATTATTCCTGGACATCAAATACTACCTAAGGAACCATAGTCACCTCTTCTGATTTTTGGTATTTTACGGCCATAAACCGTACTTCCGCCAGATTCCCATATATTCGTGTGCTATAGCCTACTCCTTTCGCCGTGGGCCTGGGCCCCTGGACCCATATCGCCTAAATATTTTACGGAACCAACCATAGTTACCACCTCTCCATGATCGCTCCTCAATTTTGGCATTTTACAGCTATAAAACCAGAATTACACCTGATTCCCATATATTCGTGTGCAATAGCCCATGCTTTTCGCCATGGGCCCGGACCCCCTTCTCAGATCTTCTAAAACTCTTCCGCGGCATCAAATAATACCTAAGGAAACATAGTCATCTCCTTGACATTAATCTCCTCGTATTTTATCCTTTTACGACTATAAAATCGGAATTCCGCCCGATTTTTATATTTTCGTGTGCTATAGCCCACGCCCTCCACCGTGGGCCCGGGCCCCCAAAGCAAAATAGCATAATAATTTTCTAGGACATAAAATACTACCTAAGAAATCATAGTCACTGTCCTTCCATGACCGTTTCTCATTTTTTTGGCGTTTTATGCCATAAAATCGGAATTCCACCCGATTTCCATTTTTCGTGTGCTAGCACATTCCTTCCGCAGTGGGCCCGAGCCCCCAAGAACGGATCGCCTAAGATTTTTCCATGACATCAAATACTACCTAAGAAACCATATTCACCACCCCCACCATGACTGCTCCTCTTTTTTGGTATTTTATGGCCATAAAATTAGAATTCCGCCCGATTTCCATATTTTCGTGTGCTATAGTCCACACCTTTCGCCGTATGCACTCCCCCATACCCGTATCGCCCAAACAATTTTCTGGGACATCAAATACTACCTAAGGAATCATAGTCATCGCCCCGCCATGACTGCTTCTCGTTTTTTAGCATTTTACGGCCATAAAAGCGGAATTCTGCTCGATTCACATATTTTTGTGTGCTATAGCCCACGCCTTCTGACGTGGGCCCGAGCACCCAGACCCAGATCTTCTAAATTTTTCTAGGACATCAAATACTACTTAAGGAACCATAACCACCGCCCCTGCCATGACCGCTTCTCATTTCTAGGCATTTTACTGCCATAAATCCATAATTCCGCCAAATTCCCATATATTCGTGTCCTCTAACTCGTGCCTTCCGCCTTGGGCCCGGGCCCCCAGACCCAGATCGCCTAAAAAATTTTAAGGACATCAATTACTATGGAAGAAACCATAGTCACTGCCACACCATGACCATTCCTCGTTATTTGACATTTTACGGCTATTAAACTAAAACTCCGCCTAATTCCCACATTTTCGTTTGCTATAGCACACGCCTTCTGCCGTGGGCCCGATCCCCCAAACCCGGATTGCATAAAAATTTTCCAGGACATCAAATACTATCTAAGAAACCATAGTCACCGCCCCACCATGAATGCTCCTCATTTTTTCACGTTTTACGGGCATTAAACCATAATTCCACCCAATTCCCATTTTTTGTGTGCTATAGCCCATGCCTTCTGCCATGGGCCCGAGTGCCCGGACCTGGATCACCCAAAAACAATTCAGGATATCAAATGCTACCTAAGGAATCATAGTCACCGCTCACTGTGACCACTCCTCATTTTTTGGCATTTTACAGCCATAAACCGAAATTCTGACCGATTCCAATATTTTTGTGTGCTATAGCACACGCCTTCCACCATGGCCCCGGGCCCCCAAACTCGGATCGCAAAAAATTATTCCTGGACATCAAATACTATCTAAGGAACTATAGTCATCGCTCACCATAATCGCTCCTCATTTTTTGGCATTTTACGGCTATAAATCGAAATTCCGCCCAACTCCAATATATGCGTGTGCTATAGCTTACACCTTCTGTCGTGGGCCTGGGCCCTAGGACTCGTATCGCTTAAAATATTTTCTAGACATCAAATACTACCTAAGGAACTATAGTCACAGCCCCTCCATGACCGCTCCTCATGTTTTAGCGTTTTACGACCATAAAATAAGAATTCTACCCGATTCCCCTATTTTCGTGTGTTATGGCCCATGCCTTTCACAGTTGGCATGAGCCCCCATACCCGGATCACCCAAAAAAATTTCAGGACATCAAATACTACCTAAGGAACCATAGTCACAACCCCACCATGACTTCTCATTATTTTTTGGTATTTTACGGTTATAAAATCGGAATTCCGCCCAATTTCCATATTTTCGTGTGACATAGCCCATGCCTTCCGCCGTGGGCCCAGGCCCCCGAACCAGGTTCACCTAAAAATTTTTCGCAACATCGAATACTATCTAAGGAACCATAGTCACTGCCCCGCCATGAACGCTCCTCATTTTTTGGCATTTTACGACCATAAAACTAGAATTCCGCATGATTTCCATATTTTTATATGTTATTGCCCATGCCTTCCGCCGTGGGCCCGCGTCCCGAGACCCTGATCGCCTAAAATTATTTTTGGACATCAAATACTACCTAAGAAACTATAGTCGCCACTCACCATAACTACTCCTCGTTTTTCGACATTTTACGGCTATAAACTAGAATTCCGCCTGATTCCCATATATTCACATGATATGGAATACGCCTTCCGCGTATGCCCGGGCCCCTAGACCCGGATCGCCTAAAATATTTCCTGTACATCGAATACTACTTAAGGAACCATAGTTATCACCTCGCCATGAGCACTCCTCGCTTTTCTGTGTTTTACGGTCATAAACCAGAATTTTGCTTGATTTCCATATTTTCATGTGCTATAGCCTATGCCTTCTGCCGTGGGTCGGGGACCCCAGCCCATGCCTTCCGCGCTGGCCCGGGCCCCCGGACATGCATCGCCTAAAATTTTTACGGGACATCAAATAATACCAAAGGAACCATAGTCACCATCCCGCCATGACCACTCATCATTTTTGGCATTTTACAGCCATAAAATCATAATTCCATCCAATATCCCATATTTTCGTGTGCTATAGTCCATGCTTTTCGCCGTAGGCTCATGCCTCTAGACCCGGATCGCCTAAACATTTTTCGGAATATCAAATACTACCTAAGGAACTATAGTCACCGCCCCAACATGACCTCTTCTCATTTTTGGGTGTTTTACGACCATAAAATTGAAATTCTGCCCGATTCCCATATTTTTGTGTGCTATAGCCCATGCCTTTCGCCGTCAGCTCAAGCCCCCGGATTTGGATCACCTAAAATTTTTCCGGTATATCAAATACAACCTAAAAAACCACAGTCACTACCCGCCATGACCGTTCCTCGCTTTTTGGCATTTTACGGACATAAAATTGGAATTCCGCCCAATTCTCATATTTTCGTGTGCTATTGCCCACGCCTTCCGCAGAGGGGCCAAACCACCGGACCCCAATCGCCTAAAATTTATTTGGGATATCAAATACGACCTAAAAACCATAGTCACCGCCCCACCATGATCGTTCCTAGCTTTTTAGCGTTTGGCGACCATAAAATTGGAATTTCTCCCGATTTTTATATTTTTTGTGCTATAGCCACTTCCGCAGTGGGTCCGGGCCTCCGGGCCGGGATTGCCTAAAAAATTTCTAAGACATCAAATACGACCTATGAAACTATAGTCACCATCCCTCCACGACCGTTCCTCACCTTTTGGCGTTTTACGGTCATAAAAATAAAATTCTACCTAATTGCCAGATTTGTGTGTGATATAGGCCACGTCTTCCACATGGGCTTGGGGCCTTGGACTCGGACGTCTAAAAAATTTCCAGGCCATCATATTTAACTAAGGTACCATAGTCACTTCCCCGACATAACCGTTCCTCGTTGTTTGGTATTTTGCGGCCATAAAACTGAAATTCTGCTCGATTTCCTAGATTTTCGTGTGCTATAGCCCACGCTTTTCGCATGGCCCCGGGCCCCCCGACCTGGATTGCCTAAATTTTTTTGAGATATCATATACAACCTAAGGAACCATATTCATCACCCTGCAATTATTATTCCTCATTTTTTGTCTTTTTACGGCCTCAAAGCTAGAATTCTGCCCGTTTCTCAAATTTTCATGTGCTACTCCACGCCTTCTATATTGGCCCTAGCCTTCGAACCTGGATTGCCTAAAACTTTTTTGGGCCATCATATACGATCTAAGGAACCATATTCACCGTCCTGCTATGGCAATTCCTCTTTTTTGACATTTTACGGCCATAAAATTAAAATTCCACCCGATTCTTAGATTTTCGTGTGCTATTGGCTACGCCATCCGTATGGTCCAGCGTCCCTGCACCCGGATTGCCTAAAATTTTTTCGGGCCATCATATATGTCCTAAGGAACCATAATTATGGCCCCGCCATGACAATTCCTAATTTTTTGACATTTTACGGCCATAAAATTAAAATTATGCCCGATTCCCATATTTTCATGTAGTATAGCCCACGCTTTCTGCATGAGACTGGGCCACCTATTCAGGTCGTATAAAAAAATTTTGGGCCATCATATGTGACCTAATGAACTATAGTCACCACTCCGCCATGACCGTTCCTCGCTTTTTTGCCATAAAATAGGAATTTTGCCTAATTCCCAAATTTTCATGTGCTATAGCACACGCCTTCCGCATGGCCCGGGCCCCTCGAAATCGAGTCGCCTAAAATTATTTTAGGCCATCATATACGACCTATGAAACCATAGTCAAAGCCCCGCCATGACTGTTCCTCATTTTTTTGCGTTTTAGGGCCATTAAATCAAAATTCCACCCAATTCCTATATTTTCGTGTGATATATCCCACACTTTCCTCATGCGACCTAGAGCCGGATCGCCTAAAAATTTTTGGGGCCATCATGTACAACCTAAGGAACCATAGTTACCGCCCCACCATGGCTGTTTCATGATTTTTGGCGTTTTACGGTCATAAAACTTAAATTTCACCCGATTTCCTAATTTTCGTGTAAGCCTTTCGCATGGCCCGAGCCCCTGGACCCGGATCGCCTAAATTTTTTTTGGGCTGTCATATATGACCTAAGGAACCATAGTCACCGCCCTGAAATGACTTTTCCTCCTTTTCTAGCATTTTACAGCCATACAATTAAAAATTCGCCCAATTCTATGATTTTCGTGTGCTATAGCCCATGCCTTCTGTATGGGCCCGGACCCCTAGACCCGGACCGCATATTATTTTTCCAGGCCATCATATACGACCTAAGGAACCATAGTCACTGCCCCTTCATGACTATTTCTCATTTTTTGGCCATTTACGATCATATTACTAGAATTTCGCCCAATTCTCAGATTTTCGTGTGCTTTAGCCCATGCCTTCCGCATGGGCCTGGGCCCCTGGACTCGGATCAACTAAAATAATTTCAAGATATCAAACACGACCTACGAAACTATAGTCATTGCCTCGCTGTGACTGTTCCTTATTGTTTTATATTTTATGGCTATAAAAATAAAATTTCCCCTGATTCTTAGATTTTTGTGTCCTACAACGCATGCCTTCCACATAGGCCTAGGCCCCTGGACTAGAATCGCCTAAAACTTTTCCGGGCCATCAAACACGACCTAAGTAACAATAGCACCTCCTTGCTATGGTCGTTACTCGTTATTAGATATTTTAGAGCCATAAAAATGGAATTTCATCTGATTTTTAGATTTTCATGTGATATAGCCCACGCCTCCTAGGTGGGCTCGGTCAGACCCGAATCGCCTAAATAATTTCTGGACCATAAAAATGAAGGAACAATATTCATCGACTGTCCATGATCGTTACTTGTTTTTTGGCGTTTTAGGGCCATAAAACTGAAATTTCACCCATTTTCCAGATTTTCGTGTGATATAGCCCACGCCTTCTGCATAGGCCCTGGCGTCCAGGACCGGATCGCCTAAATATTTGCAGGCCATCAAATACAACATAAGGAACAATAGTCACCGCCTCTCCATGACCGTTACTCGGTTTTTGGCGTTTCAGGGCCATAAATTAAAATTTCACCTGATTCCTAAATTTTCATGTGCTATAGTTGACGCCTCCTGCCTGGGCCCGGGCGCCTGGACCTGGATCCTCTAAAATTTGTCGGCTCATCAAATGTGAGCTAAAGAACAATATTTACCACCGATCCATGACCATTACTCGTTTTTGGCGTTTAAGAGCCATAAAATTGAAATTCTACTTGATTCCCTATTTTTCATGTGTTATAGCCCACGTCCCCTACATGGGCCCAGGTGCCGAACCCCAATCGTTTATTATTTTGTTGGCCCGTCAAAAATAACCTATGGAACAATAGTTACCGCCTCTCCATGACCGTTACTTGTTATTGGCTTTTTATGGCCATAAAATTGGAATTCCTTCTGATTCCTAAATTTTTATGTGTTATAGCCCACACCTCGTGCATGGGCCCATACCTAGTTTACCTAAAATTTTACTGGCCCATCAAATACGACCTAAGGAATAACAATCACCACCTCTCCATGACTGTTACTTGTATTTTGGTGTTTTAGGGTCGTAAAGCTGGAATTTTCTTCTAAATTTTCGTGTGCTATAGCCCCGGCCTCCTGCATGGGCATGTGCCACCAAACCCGGATCGCCTAAAATTTTTTCAACCCATGAAAAATTACCTAAGGAATAATAGACGCTGCCTCACTATGACCATTACTAATATTTTGGTTTTTAGGGTCATAAAACTGGAATTCCATCTGATTCCCAAATTTTCATATGTTATAGGCCCTACCTCTTGCATGGGCCCGAACGGCAGGACCCTGATCGCCTAAAATTCTACCAGCCTATCAAAAACAACCTAAGGAACAATAGTCACCACCTCGTCATGACCACTACTCATTTTTTTGGCATTTTAGGGCCATTAAACTGGAATTCCATCTAATTCCCAGATTTTTGTGTGTTATAGCCCACCCCCCTTGCATGGGCCCGGGCGCTCGGACTCGGATCGCCTAATATTTTGCCACCCTATAAAAAATTACCTAAGGAATAATAATCAGCGCCTCGCCATTTCGCCCAATTCCTAGATTTTTGTGTGCACGCCTCCTGCATGGGCCAGGGCACCCAGATCCAGATCGCCTAAAATCTCATCGGGCCGACAAAAAGGACCTTAGAAGCAATAATCATTGCCTCGCCATGACCATTACTCATTTTTTTGACATCTTAGGGCCATAAAACTGGAATTTTAGCCGATTTCTAATTTTTCTTGTGCTATAACCCATGCCTCCTGCATGTGCCGAGACGCCTGAACCTGGATCGCATAAAAAATTTTCGGTCCATCAAAAACAACCCAAGGAGCAATTGTCACCACCTCGCCATGACCCTTACTCATTTTTTGGCGTTTTAGGGCCATAAAACTGAAATTTCGTCCGACTTCCAAATTTTCGTGTGCTATAGCCCACGCTTCCAGCGAGGGCTTGGGCTCCGGACCCGGATCGCCTAAAATTTTGCTGGATTATCAAATACGACCTAATGAACAATAGTCACTACTTCGCCATGACCGTTACTCGTTTGTTTTTTATTTTTATTTTAGGGCCACCGCCTCGCCATGATTGTTACTCATTTTTTTGGCATTTAGGGCCATAAAATTAGAATTTCGTCCGATTCCCAGATTTTTGTGTACTATAGCCCATGTCTCCTGCATGGGCCCATGCGTCCAGACCCGGATTGTCTAAAATTTTGCCCGCCTATCAAAAAATAACCTAGGAACACTATTCACCACCTCGGCGTGACTGTTACTTATTTTTTTTTTTTGGCGTTTTAGGGTTGTAAAACTAGAATTCCATACGATTCCCAAATTTTCGTATGATGTAGCCCACGCCTCCTGCACGGGACTGGGCACCTAGACCCGGAATGCCTCAAATTTTGTCGGCCATAAAAAATGACTAGGGAATAGTAGTTACCACCTCGCCATGACCGTTACTCATTTTTTGGTTTTTAGTGCCATAAAATTAGAATTCCGTCTGATTCCTAAATTTTCGTATGTTATAGCCCACGTCTCTTGTAGGGGCTCGAACGCACGGACCCATATCTCCTAAAATTTTTCGACCCATAAAAAACTACCTAATGAACAATAGTCACCGCCTCGCTATGACCGTTACTCGTTGTTTGGCCTTTTAGGGCTAAAACTTCAATTCCGTCCGATTCCAAAAATTTTCGTGTGCTATAACCCACGCATCCTACATGGGCACGAGCGCCCGGACCTGGATCGCCTAAAATTTTGCCGGTCATCATAAACGACCTAAGGAATAATAGTCATCACTTCGACATGACCATTACTCGTTATTTTGCATTTTAGGACCATAAAACTAGAATTCCGCCCAAATTTTAGATTTTCATGTGCATAGCCTACACCTCCTGCACAGGCACGGGCACCCATCCTCTATTTGTTTATAGTATTCTTATATTTGTCTAATGAATTGAATTTTGTTTATCCCTAAGTTGAATTGAATTATTAGATAAATATTATTTGATAGTTAATTTAGAAAATATAAGATAAATTAAACAAAAGATTATATTAATAGGCAAATTAGTTAGATCATAATTGTTTTCATAAACAATAAATACGTTAAAATACAGGAGGTAAGCATAATATTTAAATCATAGTTAAGGTTCGTGTTACAAAGCCAAACCTCAAGGAGATTTCTGAAATTATCAGACACAAAAATCATCAACAATTCTATCATTGTTATAAAATAACAGCAATTTAGTAAAACATGAACAAGAAATAGAGATATAGAGAGAAAGATAGAAGGAAGAGATTTTCTTCTTCAATTGTGTGTATTTTCCTATCTATTACAAGGCCTTTATATAGGCATAAAAAGTGAAGAAAATATGTCATGAAATATGTCATTGAACATACAAAATATGTCATTCAATATGTCATTAACCATTTGAGATGAAGATCATGGAAGAAGAGTAGACATCCACCATAAATTTATATCTATCATAACACTCCCCCTTGGATGTCCATAGATAATGTGCCTCGTTAAAACCTTACTAGGAAAAAAAAAACTATGGAGAAAAAAAAATCTAGTGAAGGAAAAAGAGTACACATATTTAGAAATACGCCTTTTGGTTGCCTCGTTAAAAACCTTGCAAGGAAAACCCAGTGGGACAAAACCTTGTAAGGAAAAAAGAGTACAACGCGTATTAACTCCCCCTGATGAGAGCATCAATTCACATCCTTAAACCTACGCATCCCGATCTTATGTACTAGCTTCTTGAAGGTTGACGTCGGTAGAGATTTTGTGAACAAATCAGCCATATTATCACTTGAACGAATCTGTTGCACATTGATATCACCATTCTTTTGAAGATCATGTGTGAAAAATAACTTTGGTGAAATGTGTTTTGTCCTATCTCCTTTTATGAACCCTCCCTTTAATTGAGCTATGCATGCTGCATTGTCTTCATACAAAATCGTGGGTAATTTGTCACATTTCAAACCACATTTGTTTCGAATAAGATGTATTATAGACCTCAACCACACGCACTCTCGACTTGCTTCATGAATAGCAATTAGTTCCGCATGATTAGATGAAGTAGCCACAATTGATTGCTTAGTCGATCGCCAAGATATGGCAGTGCCTCCACAGGTAAACACATAACCTGTTTGAGATCGAGCCTTGTGTGGGTCAGATAAATACCCAGCATCAGCATAACCAACAAGATCGGGACTGCAATTATTTCCATAAAATAAGCCCATATCGGTAGTCCCTTTTAGATACCGCAATATGTGTTTGATTCCATTCCAATGTCTCCTTGTAGGAGCAGAGCTATATCTTGCTAAGACATTAACTGAAAAGGTTATGTCAGGCCTTGTAGTATTGGCAAGATATATTAGTGCACCGATTGCACTAAGATATGGTACTTCAGGACCAAGTAGATCTTCATTCTCTTCTTGAGGTCGGAATGGATCCTTATTCATATCAAGTGATCGAACAACCATCGGAGTACTTAATGGATGTGCTCCATCCATGTAAAACCGTTTCAATACCTTTTCTATGTAAGCAGATTGATGAATAAAAATTCCGTTTGCCAAATGTTCAATTTGCAAACCAAGACATAATTTTGTCTTTCCGAGATCTTTCATCTCGAATTCCTTCTTTAAATAATCAATTGCCTTTTGGAGTTCTGTAGGAGTTCCAATAAGGTTTATGTCATCAACATATACAGCAAGTATAACAAACCCTGATGTTGTTTTCTTTATAAAAACACATGGACAAATGGCATCATTTATATAACCTTCTTTTAATAAATACTCATTAAGGCGGTTATACCACATTCTTCCTGATTGCTTTAGACCATACAAAGATCTTTGCAATTTGATTGAAAATATTTCCCGAGACTTTGAATTATGTGCGTCAGGCATTTTAAATCCCTCGGGAATTTTCATGTATATCTCATTATCAAGTGAACCGTAAAGGTATGCTGTAACCACATCCATTAAATGCATGTCAAGCTTTTCATGGATAGCAAAACTAATGAGATAACGAAATGTTATAGCATCCATAACAGGAGAATATGTCTCTTCATAATCGATACCAGGCCTTTGTGAAAATCCTTGTGCAACTAGACGTGCCTTATATCTTTGTACCTCATTTTTCTCATTCCTTTTACGTACAAAGACCCATTTATATCCAACAGGCTTAACACCATCAGGTGTTTGCACTACAGGTCCAAAAACTTCACGTTTCACAAGTGAAGTTAATTCTGCCTGGATGGCGTCTTTCCATTTTGGCCAATCATCTCTCTGTCTACATTCATCGACAGAGTTTGGTTCAAGATCCTCGTCTTGTTGCATTATTTCAACAGCAATATTATAAGCAAATATGTTATTAATAACAATACTATTTCGGTTCCATGTTTTCCCCGTTGAGACATAACTTATTGAGATCTCTCCATCATCATCATTTTCAGGTACCTGAACTTCCCTTGAGGTCCTATCATTTGTTATGTCTATGTGCTCTTCTTGAGCCACTACCTCCGTATTATGATCACTTTGATCATTTACTCCTTTTCTTTTCCGAGGATTTTTATCCTTAGAACCGACGGGTCTACCACGTTTCAAGCGTGGTTTAAGCTCATTTGCTTTAATTGATTGTCCTACCGGGATATCAACTCGAACTGGAGCATTAGCAGCTGGAATATATGACTTAGTCACCCTTGGCAGGTCAGTGAACGCATCTGGCAGTTGATTTGCAATATTTTGCAAGTGAATTATCTTTTGAACCTCTTGTTCACATTGATTTGTTCGAGGATCTAAATGAGATAGTGACAATACATTCCAATCTATCTCATTTCTCAGCTGCTTATTTTCTCCCCCTAATGTTGGGTATATTGATTCATCAAAATGACAGTCAGAAAATCTCGCTGTAAATAAATCTCCGGTCATAGGCTCCAGATATTTTATAATAGAAGGAGATTCATACCCAACATATATCCCCAACCTTCTTTGGGGACCCATCTTTGTGCGTTGTGGTGGAGCAACTGGAACATATACCGCACAACCAAAGGTTCTAAGATGGGAAATATTTGGCTCTTGGCCAAAAGCCAATTGCAATGGGGAGACTTCATGATAACTGGTTGGTCTTATACGCACAAGTGTTGCTGCATGCAAAATAGCATGTCCCCACACTGAAAGGGGAAGTTTTGTTCTCATTAGTAATGGTCTAGCTATTAATTGGAGGCGTTTAATCAATGATTCTGCTAGACCATTTTGAGTATGGACATGAGCAACCGGATGCTCAACTTTTATTCCAATGGCCATACAATAATCAGTAAAGACATGAGATGTAAATTCACCAGCATTATCAAGACGAATTGTCTTAATTGCATAATCTGGAAATTGTGCTCTTAATCTTATTATTTGGGCCAACAATCTCGCAAATGCCATATTACGAGTTGACAATAAGCACACATGTGACCATCTTGTAGATGCGTCTATCAAGACCATAAAATACTTGAATGGTCCACACGAAGGGTGTATAGGCCCACATATATCACCCTGTATACGTTCCAGAAATGCAGGGGATTCAATCCCAATTTTAGCTGATGATGGTTTAATAACCAATTTTCCTTGAGAACAAGCAGCACATGAGAATTCCTTAAATTGAAGAATCTTCTTGTTCTTTAATGTGTGCCCATTTGAATTCTCTATTATTCTGCGCATCATGTTAGAACCGGGATGACCCAACCGGTCATGCCAAATGATAAAATCATTAGAAGTAGTAAACTTTTTGTTTACTATGCCATGTGATTCAATCACACCAATATTTGTGTGATACAACCCAGAAGAAAATGCGGGTAGTTTTTCATGCACATATCTTTTACCCGCTTTTATTGTAGTAATATAAAGGTATTCCACCTTTCCTTCATTTGATGTCTCAACATGGTAGCCATTTAGGCGAATAGCTTTGAAACTCAACAAGTTTCTTTGAGATTTACTACAATACAATGCATTATCAATATTTAATATCGTTCCTTTGGGTAATAATAAGGTTGCTCTTCCGGAGCCCTCAATCAACTTTGTACTACCGGATATTGTATTAACATAGGCCTTTTTCATAACCAAATAAGAGAAAAATTTCTTTTCTCTTAATATTGTGTGAGTTGTAGCACTATCCAAAAGACATATATCTTCATTACTCATCTTGGATCCAATTGAAGACTGGGAAATTTTAATTTCTTCATAAAAAAAATAAAAGTACATCATGAGAAATACTGAAAAAACTAACATCACCAACGACAATATAAGACAACTTAAGTACTACTTAAAAAAACAACAACTTTAGACGAGATAAAAGCATTGAAAATAACAACACAATTGCATTCCCCAATAAAATGATCAAACTTTAGTTTTGATCTGCAAAGAAATCTTCAACTTCCAAATGAGTAAGATCATCGAGACCTTGAAAATCATCATCTTTCAAAGCAAGATTTGTCTCGGCATTGTCATCATTTTTGTTTGAAGGCCTTGCCTCAGAATCATTTTTAAAGGTCAAGTGTGACTCCACTAAGGTATTAGCAGAAGATGCTCCAACATTATTTGCCTTTCTTTTGATGGAGTTTTGATAAAGCCTAACAAAATGCTCAGGTGCACGACATTCAATTTTCCAATGACCTTTCATGCCACAACGGTGGCAGTTACCATTTTTGCCTCTTGAAGGATTGTTTTGAGAACCCATATTGTTCTCTCGTTTGCCATGACCACCACGATGACGATTATCATATCGTCTCTTACCATTGCCATGCCCACGTACATTCATATGACCATGATTATTATTCAGTCTTTTTCCAGACTTATCACGTCTGGCTACCATATTTGCTTCAGGAAGCGGAGCTGACCCTGTGGGACGGGCTTCATGATTTTTCAGCAAAAGGGTATTATGTTGCTCAGCCACCAGAAGGCATGAGATCAACTCAGAATACCTTTTAAAGCCCCTTTCACGGTATTGTTGTTGTAATACCATATTTGAGGCATGAAAAGTCGTAAGAGTTTTTTCCAACAAATCCTCATCATTTATAACTTCCCCACATAATTTCAATTGTGAAGTTATTCGAAATACAGCAGAGTTATATTCACTTACGGTTTTAAAATCTTGCAGCCGTAAGTGCATCCACTCATATCGAGCCCTTGGCAATACCGTAGCCTTAAGGTGATCATACCTTTCCTTCAGGCCAGTCCACAATTCAAGTGGATCTTTCACTGTTAAATATTCAACCTTCAAACCTTCATCCAAATGATGACGAAGGAAAATCATGGACTTCGCTTTGTCTTGGCTTGATGCCTCATTACCCTGAGTAATGGTGTTACCAAGGCCTTTAGCGGCTAAGTGAATCTCAGCATCGAGAACCCATGATAGGTAATTCTTTCCAGAAATGTCAAGTGCCACAAACTCAAGCTTTGACAAATTTGACATAGTAAAAACTACCAAAGAAAATAAATGAATTAGAAATGATTAAGATGATAGTGAAAATAAATAAATGAATAGAAACATTACGAATGCTTAAATTGTGTTGCCATAATACATATAGTGGTAATGATAACCTTAATCTATTTATTAGTATTTATGCAGATTTGAGAATGAAAGGTTATGTATTATACCAAACAACAATTTCTGTAAATGAAGACAAAATATTGATAAAAATATAGGTTTAAGGTGATGGATTTTAACGCCAATAATTAGCAATTGTTTGCCACAGTGTAGTATTCATATTGATTCGTAATGATCATGATAACAAATTGACTTAATTCATATAATACAGTACAATACCACTAGAATGACAAGAAGAGAAGAAGAAATGTAGAAGATAACCTGTTATACCTTTCGGATAAAGAATTGAACTTAACTTTCAACAAGGCTAGAGTCGTGCTGATAACGTGTTATAAAATAACAGCAATTTAGTAAAACATGAACAAGAAATAGAGATATAGAGAGAAAGATAGAAGGAAGAGATTTTCTTCTTCAATTGTGTGTATTTTCCTATCTATTACAAGGCCTTTATATAGGCATAAAAAGTGAAGAAAATATGTCATGAAATATGTCATTGAACATACAAAATATGTCATTCAATATGTCATTAACCATTTGAGATGAAGATCATGGAAGAAGAGTAGACATCCACCATAAATTTATATCTATCATAACAATCATGTAATTATCCATTTATCACACTTTGCACCTATTATTTCCATGATAACTCCTTTTCCATACCCATGAGGTGGTTGTGGCATGTTAAGTCATTACTTCAGTGTCAATTAGTGATAGATCGTTCATGTGTTCTTTTTCTTTTTGGTCGAAAAAAATAGAAAAAGGAGATGAGAAGACTACAAAATAAAATAGTATTCAAAGAAGTCTTTTCAGCTTTTCATTATTTCTTGTAGTAGAATATTGGCACTTCCCTAGGAAGCAGGAAGCACCATTAAAATAGTTATGGAAGGAAGGATGACCCATCATCCTTTGTGGAATAATAATACTAACAGCACCAACGGTATTTATATTTCAGCATCTCCAATTCCGATATCTCGCACTGCCAAGTCCCAGTTTAGCCGGCCGTGGGTGAGCGTCAAGAGGCCTTCGTTCCCGTTCCGATTTGGGGGAAGTCCGATGGAAGACCCGCTCACTTCTTCTTCATCGTCATCGACTACCGTCAGTCCAAGGAAGAACTTGACGACATCGAATCACTTGCGCCATGTCGAATCCATGGCCAAACTGCCTTCTGGAGCCGGCAAGATAACCGGATTGAATGCTGTCATTTTAGGCGAGGCACTCGCTTCCGAGGAGGATGATCTCGTCTTTCCCAGCGAAAATTTCTCTCGCCAAGCTCATGTTTCTTCTCCTCAGAAGGTTCCCCTCCTTGCCTCATCATCTTTTCTTCAATCTATCTATTTGGTCTTTTAACTATTGAACCTTATCATGGAAATGATAAAAGTATTGATCCCTTCAAACTTCTGTGTAGTATTTGGAGATGTATAGAAGGTCGGTCCAGGATCCCGCCGGATTCTGGTCTGACATTGCATCAGAGTTCTACTGGAGAGAGAAATGGGGCCAACAGGTCTACTTTGAGAATCTTGATATTCGAAAGGGGAAAATCCAAATCGAGGTCAGTGACTTATCCGTTTATTCATCTCTCAAAAGCTTGTTACCAACTTTTGTCTTTCTTAACAGTGGTTCAAGGGTGGAATGACAAACATCTGCTACAACTGCTTGGATAGAAACATAGAATCTGGAAATGGTGACAAAATTGCTATTTACTGGGAAGGAAATGAACCTGGTCTTGATAGTTCTTTGACTTACAATCAACTCTTGGCTAGAGTTTGCCAGGTTTGCTTTTGCATTTTTCTACTGCTCCTCATACAAGGCTTATATTTTATATTTCCGCTTATACAATAGTGTGCAAAAATATGGTACAAGTTTCTAATACTTTTTAACCAGCTAGCAAATTACTTGAAAGATATTGGAGTTCGCAAGGGTGATGCAGTTGTCATTTACTTACCCATGCTTATGGAGCTACCAATTGCAATGCTTGCTTGTGCTCGTATTGGTGCCGTTCACTCGGTAATAGTTAGCCTAGTTTATATTCTCTTTTATTTCAAATTAAATATTGTTGTTCCCCTTCGTGAGTTAAATCTTCATCATCATCTTTTTGACTTGTGTTTTCATCTAATTCTGGATTCTTTTTCAAGCTTTCTTTTCAGCTTTGCATTGCAATGCTTATATTTATCTTTAAGACACACATGAATTATCTTCGAATTTTACTCCAAAGAATAGTCAAATTGACTCTAAGGGAACTGTGACCTTTAATTTGAGCCAACACCATTTCTTTTCTTCCTTTTCCTTCTTAAATCCCTTTCACCAAATCTGAACAACCAGATACATAGGGTAGGAAACATCGTAATCCAGGTTGTTTTATACATTAGGTTGTGTTTGCTGGGTTCTCAGCTGAATCTCTTGCTCAAAGAATCATGGATTGCAGACCGAAGGTCGTCATAACGTGCAATGCTGTTATGAGGGGGTCCAAGATCATTTATCTCAAAGAAATTGTTGATAGAGCCCTTATGGAATCTGTTCAAAATGGCATCAATACAGGTGAGAAGATTTTAAAGGATAAATGCACCAAAATTTCTTTATTTTATTTCTGGTTAAGCAGGTTTCCGAATTTCCAAGAAATTATTTAACAAATGAACAAAGTAGACTTTCATGGTGCAGGAAGTAATTTGCACCGGTCCAAGATCTTGTTAACACAAACTCCCCCCTCCCCCCAAAACCCCCCGGTGATGTCTACCCACTTCACAGTTGAACAGTTAGCAACTTGCTTGTCTTTTAGTAAATCAAATTGTCATCTCAAAAGCATGAAATGTTGTCTTACTAGCATTGTTGTGGGTGTTGTGGAAGGAAAGAAACATAGGAGCTTTTGATGGGATAAAGAACAACTATGCACTTTTGAGGAATAACCTTTCGTTCCTAGTTTCTTTTGGTGCACCCATGAGGTTCCAGTGTGTATAGAAGATTGGTTATCGTTTGTAGAGAATCATACTTTGTTGTAGATTCATGGCCATATATGGCAGACTGTTGGTAATTTGGAGTAGCAAGCTGTATTAGCCCCCCAAGGTTGGTTGCTTTATGTGCCATTACCCATTTGATCTGGCATTGTCCATTTCACTTGGTTTATCATTAAGAAGGATGCAAACATTGGATGGGAAGATTACTAAAGAAGAATAGAGAGCAAATAAATGGCAATGACAGTAGAATATTCTTTCTAACAATAATTACTTGTGAAGAGGCTTAAGGTGGTATTCATAATTTGCTTTACATTAGGCCTCATTAATGAAGGAGTAAATAAGACCAAATTATTGAACATCAACACAGAGATAAAGATATCACTGTGAGCGCTTCAAACTGCAAAATCAAACACGAAACAGATTATAAACATTTATATGTGATAGCAAACTCTGCCCTATGGGAAGAAACCTCTGGAATAGGCTCATGAACCTTTTTGGAATCCCCTGGGTGACACCATCCACCGGAAAGTCTACCTTCATCAGTTGGTGCTGCTGGAGGGTAGAGAAGCTTAAAAACTATGGCAGACCATACCAGGTTGTATTTTCTTGGATGCTTTGCAGGGAGGGAGATTTGAGATGCTTTGAAGGAACCTTCACCTCCATATCATCTATAAAATCTTGGTGTTTATTGCATTTGTTTAGGTGGATAAACTGAATATTTTAAATGATGTACATCAACTCCCTCATCAAAACATGATGTACATCAACTTCTTGATTTTGTTGGTTCCTTGAGTAATGTTTAGGAACCCGAACCACCCAGTTTTTGTTGACCTGCATCCTCTGGATGCTATTATGATTGAATTTAAATTACTTATTGAAAGAACAACTCTCCTCTTCTTCTTTTTTTCCAGTCGTTCTCTAGCTGAGGGTTTATCGGAAATAGCCTCTTTGTCTTTCCAGGGGTAGGGGTAAGGTTGCGTACATTTTACTCTCCCCAAACCCCACTTGTGGGAAACTATTGGGTATGTTATTGTTGTTGAATGGTAAGACAAAAAAGGCGAATTTTTGTAGGTATGTAGTTGTCCCAGCAGATATAAGCAGTAGTCTATATATGTAAAGGAATATGGTGGAGACCTAAGTTTTGGAAAGAATTTGCAAAAGTGAGCGATTTTAACTCAGCAGGTTCGTGGAATCATTTTACAAGCAGATCACTTATGGACAATGACAACAAAAGTTGGTGATAGGGAACAAAGAAAGGGCATGTTCATAGTTAAGTCTTTCTGTAGCAGAGTACTCGGGATGGAAAACGGGGAAATTTTTTCTCATGTTTCGATATGGGATCCTAGAGCTTCGACTAAGTAAAGTAAGAAGCCATTCAGCTGAAAACTTGAGGAGAAGGACAATTTGCATTAGTTGGTACTTCATATACAAGAATACAGAGAGTTTGTCCATTTGTTGCTTAATTGCCCAGCGTACATACATGCTATGAATGGGTGCTTCGTGAAAATCATGTACTTGTGTAGGATTCTTTGCTCTTTGTATGCTTGTATGCTTGTATGCAGGGGCTACCCCATGACACCGATAAATTAACGTTCATTGTGAAAAATTATTAAGAATCAGTGTTGGACTACTGTTTGGGTGACGTAACACTATGGTGTCCGTCTTGGATTGGATATGATTTTAGTTTGCGGCCTAAACTTTGATTTTACAGCTTCATTAATATGCACATACGTGAGAGGGAAGTTATATATTTTTAGTAAATGAGAGGAAAGTTGTTAAATATAAAGGAAGCAAGCAATGCAAAGTGATAAGTTAGATTGAGAACTATTACTAATAAAATTATTTACCTTATAACAAAGAATTGAGGATTATAAAGTGATACCAAACTGATTACTGGTACTTGTTTTTGTTTGCTATTTTCTTTTTTGAAATGTTTTTTTTGCTAAATCATATTGCGTCCACTAATTGGGAATAGGTTTTAGACTTGGTAGAGAACTTCTATTTGTTACTATTATTGTTTTTATCTTTTACTTGCACTTTTAATTTATTTTGGTAATGACGATGATATCGTATATTGATTTCCATCTTTATTTCTTATTGCACCTTGCAGATGTGTGTTTGACATATGAAAATGAATCAGCAATGAAAAAGGAAATGACTAAATGGATTAAGGGGCGAGACATTTGGTGGCAGGTTGGCAACACATGCACTTTCTGAAATACGGGTTCAATTAGAGAATTGATACCTATAATTTTGAAGCTTCTGTAATTGCAGAGCTCTGTCTGACATGCCTTTTCTTATTTATTTAATTTTTCTTCTCATAGTCAGGATTCATGTTAAATATTTTTATTTTTCTAATAGTGATGTCGATTTTCATAGATGTTCAAAAGAGTTATTGCTTGCAAGATATATGTACAGAACTCTAGGGTGAGTTTGTATTGAAAGAATGCTCTCTATTGGGGAATGTGCCAAGATCACTTTCTTTCTCCCACCCTTATCTCTAAACTGCGACGATGTCTTTCCTAAATTTGCCTAACTATGGATCGAAGGCTCACTTTCAATTCTAGTGGATAAAACTTTTGAATTAATAAGTATCAAAGAGGAAGCTGAGGGATGGTATATTTTTATAAAACATTGCAGTAGATTTTCAAGCAAGATTAAAATAGATGACAGCAACCTCCGATGGGTGTGCGAAGCTTTGATCCAAGCTTCTCTTCAGACCGGCAACAGCTGCAAAAGTTGGGGCAGGAAGGTACAAACATACACTTTTCGGGTGGTCCAAAATTTTAACAGTAATGGTTGGTTCGTTAGAATTGAAGCTATCATAGGGGCTAATAGATCTGCAATCATTATCCCAGAAGGCAATTACAATAAAGGATGGGGGGACATAGCAGGGATGATGCAAGGTTATCTGGGAACATATGTAGACCCAAGATTTCATCTCTATGCTGATCAGTCAAGGTCTTACAAGGAAGCTGCTAATATATCACATTGGCCAACTACTACTAATACCAATGTTGGCATGGAGCACTCCAAGAAGAGCTGGGAAATGAAAACTTCCTTTCAAAATGTCTCATAAGTCAGTTCAATGACCCATTTAGCTTGAGCCCAAAGGCAGAAGTGATTCAGAAATGGTTCACAAGCAGATTGCAAGTCACAACGGGTCTCAAGATCACTCCCATCGAGCTGAACCAGTTCCTTTTTGAGTTCCCTTCCAAATTCGAAGCAAACACAGTCAAAGCTGGTGACTCGTTCTGGAATGGAAGAAGATTGACCTTGAAATGGTGGTCTTCGGTGGCCGGAGCAGATATGAAATCTGCAAAATCGAAGCATCAATGAGTGAAAGCTTTTGGAAATCCTATCCACGCATGGACAACAGACACTTTCAAGTTCATCGGAGACAAGTGTGGTGGTTTTGTCGCTATTGACGATGACACTAGACATAGAGTCCACTTTTTTTGGGCCCGTATCTGTATGGTTAATCGAAGAGAAGAATTACCAAGAAATCTGGAGTTGATTACTAAAGACTGGGCTTTGAAATCTCGTTACTAGAGGATGCTCATACAAAAATCAGACCGGCCGAAAAATGCTTTTTTGATGAAGCAAAGGATAAAATGGCAGGAATGGATACCTCGAACCTTGCATAGGACAAGTTGGCAGGAACCTTGCATCAAGTACAGTCTCACATGTAGAAGGACAAGTTGACAACTTTAATTTGAATGATGGTTCATTTGTTAAACCAGTGAGTAAAGGACCACCAGGTATATTGGTTTCTGATAAAAAAGGGTAAAGGGCTCTCCAATCCATCACAAAACTTGGGTTGATGAGCAGATCAGGAATATTACAAAAAAGGCCCAATTAATAAGAAGACCGCATCAAGGAAGTCAAATGAGTCAAAGCTTTTTAATGAGAAAACAATGTGGAGGGTAACCGGGTTTAAACCCGACCCAAATGCTTTAAAATTAAAAGATGTGGCAGCTGAACCCTCATTCTCGAAGGAACAGAACACGACACAATCTTGCCCCATGGCTTTGGCAAACTAGAGTTCAGACAACTCCCTTCAGATGCAGATGATGAAGGGATCCCAGAAGATAGAGCCCATATGCCACTTTGCATGCACTCGCCAACAATGGATTTGGTTCCAGCAACTAGCTCAGACACAGACTTTTCTTCTCAGGCAGTATGTGAAGCCCTTCCACTGACATGGTACGAGAGAGGTCTTAAGTGCACAGCTAATTGATACTCCATCCCTAATCGAGACTTCAAAATGGACCAAACTCACTATGGTCAAGGCATGGCCTTTGGGGTCAATGCGACAGGCTTCGAGCATGATCTATTGAACATAATTCTAAGGATGGAGCAGCGAAGACAAGTCCAAATCCAACATCAGGAATCAAAACCAAAGACATGGAAGGAGAAGAGGAATAGAGGAGAGGGGGAAAGGAAAAGATTAGTACGTGGGATTAATTATGACAGAATATGGCACCAGGTTGAGGATAGACAATACCATTCATGTTCTTGATGAAGCTAAAAATCTTGAGTTGGAATGTGCGGGGGTTGAATGAGGATTGGAAAAGAAGCACCATTAAATCTCTCATTCAGAAGTGGAGGGTTGATATTTTGTGTTTGCAAGAGACTAAGGTAGAAGATTGCTCTATTAGAATGATTCAACAATTACGGGGGACTAGATGGGCTGATTGGGTGGAGTTAAAAGCAAGTGGTACCAAGGGAGGGATTATGGTGATTTGGGACAAAAGAAAGTGGGTCAAATTAGATGCACACCGGGGATCTTATTCCATCTCTTGTATGTTAGAAAGCACCACAGTTCAGATGGTGCTTCACAGGAATCTATGGAGCACACAACAATCCAGAGAGAGGTAATGTGGAGTGAGATTGCAGGAATAAGGGGACTTTGGGAAGATCACTGGATAGTGGGAGGTGACTTCAATGTTGTTAGGTTTGAGAGTGAGAGGCTGAATTATACTAGAAGATCAAAGGCAATGAAGTTGTTCTCTAATTTTATTCAGGACCTAAATGTTATTGATTTACCTTTTGGGGGGGGGGGTCAATATACCTGGTCTAAAGGAGACAATTGTTTGCAAGCTTCGAGAATTGACATGTTCCTTATCTCCAATGATTGGAATGACTCTTTTTATGCTGTGAGACAGATTGCCTTGCCTTAGGTGATTTCAGATCATAGACCAATTATTTTGGAGAGTGGCGATCTGGATGCAACTCCTTCCTTCTTTTAAGTTTGAAAACATGCGACTTCAATCAGAAGGATTTCTAGGCAAACTAAAGAGCTGGTGGCAGAATTACACATTCACTGTTAGTGCTGATTTTATGCTTATGCAAAAGCTAAAAAGCCTAAAGAAGGATATCACTAACTGGAACAGGGAAGAGTTTGGGAAGGTGGAAACCAGGAAAAATAGGGCACTAGAGGAACTCATGGCACTAGAACAGGCTGCAAAAGACAGGTAGTTAACTTTATCTGAGGCTTACCAAATGGTTAATATAAGAATAGAACTACAACACTTAGCCAAAGCAGAAGAAATTTCATGGAGGCAAAAATCAAGGTGTTTTTGGCTTAAGGAAGGGGACAGAAACGCCAAGTACTTCTAGAAGATTGCCAACTCTCATAGAAGAAGCAATTTCATAGACAAACTCATGGTCGGGGATGAGATCATAAAAGATAAGGAGCAGATAAAGCAGGAGAGTGCGAGCATGAAAGTTGGAGATTCGCTAATTTTGAAGAAACTGCAACCATTAGAGAAGAAGAAAATGAGGGGTTGGAGGCATCTTTCAACGAGGAGGAGGTTCTTGGAGCTATTAACTCTAGTGCTCCTGAAAAAGCACTAGGGCCTGACCAGTAAACTACGACTTTCTACCAACACTCATTGGAGTTCATTAAACATGGCATACTTTCAGCTATGATTTACTATCACCAGCATTGTTGGATGGTTAGGTCATGTAATGCATGCTTCATTGCGCTCATTCCTAAAAAGAAAGGGGCAAAGGAGCTAAGGGACTATGGACCAATTAGTCTAATTGGCAGTGTGTACAAGATTATAACTAAAGTCATAGCTGAAAGGTTGAAGAAAGTAATGGAAAAATTGGTTCTCAAATCAACAAAATGCATTCATCCAAGAAAGGCAGATTACACATTCTTCGTTGATAGCAAACGAGGTCCTTGATTTGCAGTTAAAACAAGGGGATGCAGGGATTTTATGCAAGCTGGACATAGAAAAATCCTTTGATCAACTTAACTGGTCCTACGTCAATTTCATTCTCAGGCAAATGGGATTTAGGAAAAGATGGTTAAAATGGATCAAGTTCAATATCTCCACTGTGAAGTACTCCATTCTAATCAACAGGAGCCCAGTTGGTTTTTTCTTTCCACAGAGGGGATTGAGACAGGGAGACCCACTCTCACCATTCTATTCATATTAGCAATGGAAGGACTCGGTAGGATGTTGGATAAAGCTAAGCAGCTCCAATGGTTGAAAGGTTTTGATGTTGGGAGAGGAAGTACGGTCAATATTTCTCATTTGCTCTATGCAGATGACACTTTGATTTTCTGTGGTGCAGATAGTAGTCAAGTGCTCTATCTAAATCTAACACTTATAATATTTGAAGCTATTTAAGGTCTTCACATTAACATGCTCAAAAGAGTAATCTACCTTGTTAATGAGGTGCATAATTTAGAAGACTTGGCTGGAATTTTAGGATGCAATACTGGATGTTTACCAACTATTTAGTGGGATCAGGTCATAAGTTATATGGAGTGGGGATCATTGAGAAATTTGAAAAGAAACTTGCTTCTTGGCGGTTGCAGTATTTGTCTATGGGCGGAAGACTAACTCTAATCAGTAGTGTCCTAGACAGCATCCCAACCTACCATTTGTCACTCTTTCCGATGCCTAGTAAGGTCCTGAAGCAGCTTGACAAGATAAAAAGGAACTTTCTGTGGGAAGGGACTAAAGATGGTCACAAGTTTCACCCGGTAAAGTTGTCTAAAGTTATCTTACCAAGGCACCAAGGTGGACTAGGGGTCAGGGACTTAGCTTTGCACAACAAATGCTTATTGATGAAATAGCTTTGGAGATACACACAGGAGGAGCAGAACCTATGAAAGAAAGTTGTCAATGCCAAGCATGGAACCCAAAGCCACTGGTGCACCAAGCTATCTAGAGCACCAATGGAGTTGGAGTTTGGAAGAGCATTTGCAAACTCTGGGAGGAGTTCTCACAAATCCAGCACTTCGCAGTTGGAGATGGACAACAAATAAAATTCATGAAGGACAAATGGCTAGGCAACACACCCCTAAGGAATGACTACCCTGCTCTCTTTCAAATGTTTAGTGATCCAGACTCAACAGTTCATCAGTGCAGAGAAGGCAACTCATGGAACATAACAAGTTGCAAGATTGGGAATATGAGGATCTGGTCAGACTTCTTTCCTCACTCCACAATTTCTCAAGCAACACTCCTGACCAGTTCAAATGGGGTAGTCCAGATGCAGGAAAGTACTCAATCAAAGCAGCCTACAAGCTAGCAGGAACTCACAATGCAATAACTAGCCATTGGCCTTAGAAGTTAATATGGAAAATCAAGTTGCCACCCAACATCATCTGCTTCAACTGGACTGCAGTTTATGAGGCTTGTTTAACACAATACAACTTTGCCAAGAGGAATTTTTAGATTGTGAATAGATGCTACATGTGCCAGAGGGAGGCAGAAACTCACAACCATCTTTTTCTTCAATGCCCTGTTGCAACAGATTTATGGAGTATGTTTATATCACTCTTTGGACTTAGATGGGTCATGCCACATAATATCAGGGATGCTTTTGAGTTTAGGAGTTACTGGAAAGTTGATAGCACCATCAGGGAAGTATGGAAGATGATACCTGCAGCTATTTTTTGGAGCATTTGGAATAAGAGAAACAGTAGGTGTTTTGATGGAGTATCAACTTCTCCACACAAACTCAAGGCTAGATGCCTCATGTATTTGTATAGCTTGGCTTATCTATCCCCTATAGACTCCCCTGATAGTTTTTTGAATTTTGTTAGCTCCCTAGTACTCGTATAAACATTTGTAAGGAGCTAACAATTGCTACACTCTTTTGTAATTTATGCATCTTCTTAATGCCAGTAATGAAACCAATTACTTCATCGAAAAGAAAAGAAAAGATACATGTACAGAACTCTGATTTTGTTAATGAGCATTGTTGCTTGGTCAGATGTATCTAAGTAATTATGTATTTTGTTAATGAACACAGTAAGTTTGGGTTTCTCGGCTAGTATTTCTGGTTGACATCTCTTCTCCTTATATGTGTCTTGTGAATTTACCTTACCTTGTAGTTCAATGGTACAGGACAGTTGTATATATGGACCATAGAGTAAATTTTAAGACTTATTTAATCTTGCTGTCCATCATCTTATAGGCTAAGGTCTTGTATGTAGTCCCTATGGATTTCACTTCTTATTGATCTTTCGGGTCCAACTTGCTTGTGTGGTTCCAGGATGTTATTCCGAAATATCCAGTTACATGTGATGTGGAGTGGGTTGACGCAGAAGATCCACTTTTCCTGCTTTACACCAGTGGGAGTACCGGAAAGCCTAAGGTTTCATGCTTCCTAGATTTGCACTCTCTTTTTTCACATGTTTAGTGTCTTATATTCTCCAGTTTGTGTAAAGGGTGTCCTGCATACTACCGGAGGATATATGGTGTACACTGCTACAACATTCAAATATGCATTTGACTACAAGCCTACAGACATATATTGGTACTTCCAAGACAGCTCTTTCTTCTATACTTCTCTTCATTATTCTAATACTAGGTCAAATTTCTTGAAATATGTTTTCCCTGGATTCTTTTTACTATTTGTAGGTGTACAGCTGACTGTGGTTGGATAACTGGGCATAGCTATGTAACCTATGGACCTTTGCTAAATGGAGCAACTGTTGTGATTTTTGAAGGGGTATTTATTTTATTATTACCAAACATCATCTGCTGGTCCAAATATAGCTTGATTAAGTGAAAGCATTTAGCAAAGGTAGTTTAAATAAAGGACAAGTTTGAATAATTAAATTCTAATTTTCTTCTTCTCTTGCATTTTCATTTTTTTAATAAGGCAATTTATTAATAATGAGAAAATCTCCATATACAAGCAGCTTGCCGGAAAGTAGGTATCTACAGCATAATAGATTCTCTATGAACTACAAACAATCTTCTATACAAGTTGGAACACACCCAATCTTGAGGTTTCTTTTTTTGATAGTCTTATCCATATAAATTTGAAGTAGACAATTGATGACTGTTAAGTCAAGGCCAAGCTAGTTAAAATTTAATTATATGAATCACTGCCATACATTTTTCTCAATGTGGACCCATTTCGTTCAATACTCAATAATATGTTGTTTAAGACAAATTAGGGTTTCTAAACTCTACAGGTTCTTTAACCTTTTTTTAGAGGTTCTTTAACCTTTTACCGGCATGCAAATATCTAAATATACAAAAAAGACTGATGATGATGATGTTAGGTGTACCTTGTCCTCCTTTAACAACTTCAATTATCATAGCATTCTACCTTCAAGACGGTGCTTTGGAAGTTTATGGCAAACTATCTCAAGCGACCTATCATTTTATCCTCCAAGTCTGCTACAGATATCTTCTCTAGAATCTAATCAATTCTAATCTTGTATTAGTGCACACCCATCTTAATATTCACATTTCTACGAAAAGATATATTGGACGTTAGAGGCTAAACACTCACTCCCACATAACATTGTTGGTCTCACAATCACTTTATAAAGGTTGCCTTTTATTTTGGTAGGTATTTTTCTATTGTATAGCACTTCCGTAGTATTCCGTTTCAGATATCCTATTTCAATTCGTGCGTTACTACTTCTCCTTCATACATTCTCTTGGGATATAGAGTGCCTGCAAAGGGATTTCTTCTAGGATGATGGTGAAGGCGACAAAAGTCCCACCTTATTGCTTGAAACTAAGTAACTTTTCCAATTGGAGAAAAGGATTAGGGGCTGAGGAAGATCAAAATCTTCAATGGAGTCCTACTGGGGAACAAATATGGATGGAGAATTCTTTTCTGGGATCATTGGTTGTGTGAGGGGAGTGCTTTGACGGTTAAGTTCAATTAGCTGTTTGGTATTAATACTTGTAAGGAGGCATTGGTGGCTGATGCTAACTAGCAATCTGAGCAGGGGTTTGACGCTTCAGTGGAATGTGTTGCTACTTGTAATATTAAAACCCTTCTGGATACACATGGTGCAAGATCCTTCTTCATAGTTAAGCGTTGCCTTTTTTATGCCACAGCTGCTTGGAGCGTGATTCTTACTGCTGAGATCCTAGTAAGAGTGAGAATATATGTTAACAGGCTTGCTTAATACATCAGCATAAAACGGTTATCAAAATTGAAAATAATAATGACTTTAGAAACAAGAGAAACAAGAGAAACAAGTCATATTTCTACAATTTTAAATACATACAAAATCAAAATAGAATACTCAATCATGAATAAATGCGGGCAATTACCCTTCTCCTTTTTTTATAATGTAAACAAAAGTCTTATGTAAGTAAAATACTAGTAATAAAATACTCATAAATAAATAAATAAAAAAAGAAAGGAGCAATAGCAATAATGCGTCAGCGTAAATTTTTACCTTTTCTTGGGAACTTGGTTCATATTCAAAAGGGATCTGAGAAGTGATCAGTGATCTACTATTATATAGTCTGAACTGTGGAATCTACCTTTTAGTCTGATGAGTGCTAGACTGGTGTTGCTAAAAAACTGTGTGATTTTCTTTCTTTTAGAAGTTGAAGAGTGTGAACTAGTAGTCGAACAAAAGCAAGTTTAGAGGTTAATTTTGCAAATTTTACATGGCAAGTACACTTATCTTAACAAGTAAGATAATGGTGAGTAAAGTATTAACCTTTACCTTATAAAAAAGAAGAGGGAAGTATCAGTTCTCGTGATTTTGAAGTATCCAAATCATGTAAAACCTAACTTTGTTTGAGACCAAAATTGGCTTCAATCATCATGTATTGAATAGAAGCAAATCCCCAGGAATAGTAGGATGGCAGAAAAAGTTTATAGCACTTAAAAGGAAAGTAAATGTAATTCCAATAAATAGTAACATATTGACGTGAGATGGGGATGTTGAGATGGATGTGCAGGCACACCAGGTTAGATAGGATTAGGAATGAAGTTATTGGGGACAGTGTGACCCCTATTGTGCGGGAAGCACGACTTAGATGGTTTGGACATGTGAGGAGGAGAAGCATAGACGCCCCGATAAGGAGGTGTGAGAGGTTGACATTGGAGGGCCTTAGGAGAGGTAGAGGTAGGCCGAAGAAGAGTTGCGGTGAGGTGATTAGGCATGACATGGCGCAACCAAGGACATGACCCGTGATAGGAAGGTGTGGAGGTTGAAGATTAGGATAGTAGGCTAGGTAGTCTAGATCATTCATACCGGTAGTGTTAGTTCGTTAGGCTTGTTGCATTTCGATCATCTTACTATCTTGTTATGCATGCTGCTTTTACATGATTTTTTGGTGTTGTCCCATTTTGTTTCTTGTTATTATGGGATAAGTAATTCCATTAGTAGCCAAGATTTACAAGTTCACCAACCATGATCTATATCTCGCAAATCCTTAATAAGAATTAAGGCTTTTCACCTCTGTGAGAAAGCACGGGAGAAAATATATTATTGATGTAATTCATATGTTACAATAAGCCCTATATATATATACACACAACAACATGTCCTACTCCTAATATATATTGGATTAGGGTTATTTATTTACTCCTATTTACATTAGTATTCTAACACTCCCCCTCAAGCTGGTGCATATAAATCATATGTACCGAGCTTGTTACATATGTAGTTAATACGAG